>KZ881123.1:9713-24432 GCA_003456935.1 Machilis hrabei
ACATCCAGATCATGTGTTTTCGCTTTGAAGTCCAGGAACAGAGAGAGCTCCTTGCTCTTACCTTCAGTTCGTAGCCGTCTCAAAATCAAAACAGTCATGTCAGCATTTAATACTTCAGTATTGAAGCTTCGTCTGCTAGGACTAACTCCTAGCTATAGTGCCTGAATTTACTGAACAGTAATACATCTTAATTCTATGTATGTGTAAATTAACTTAGATTTCTTTTAATTAAAATAAAATAATAACAATCGTTCCCTCTTGATGATGATGTTGGCTTTACGGCGCGTCAACCGTTCCCTCTTAAAAAAAATTATTTGAAGAATAATTTTTTATATATATGGAAACTGTTGTAGGTTTGTTTTAGAATTCAGAAGGCTAAGTTAATCATCAAGCATGTTTAGGACTTAATTTTAAAAAACGATTATTCTTACTTTCTACCCAATGAATTTAATTATTGAACATTAATAATCAAAATTCATGCAAATAATTGCTTTCCCACTCACTATTCTAATTAGAACCTAAGTAATATTGTCATTTTCAACAAGTAATTGGTTGTGCATGTAGTCCAACCATCAATTAATTATGATCACTTTACACTTTTTTTTTAACTCAAGATCACTGCACTGTTGTTTAAAGTGATTTTGAATTACACACTTTGCACTATATTCACTGTAGTTACTGAATTAAGTTGGATTTAAAAAAAAATATTTCACATCATTGATACACACTTTACTGAACACTTTTTTTCTGTGACTATTCATCACATTGATATTTAATCACTTAGTACTCACTTTATTTCACTTTGTCACCCGTTGTCTATCTTTTAAAACTCGTAACTGAGTGAAAATGGAAAATTAAATCATGTCTTTCGTTTCGCTATCGTCAGCACTGGGTCTAGCAATCGTGGGACAGGTTATCGTTTATGGTCGTCTCCCGTAGAGCAATTGGTATGGCATCTGACCTTGAAGCTGGCTTGAAGTTTGTTTGACATCTAATTCTTCCGGACCAGGGATAACTATAGACATTAAAAACTGAGGTTTAGTTATGTACTCAGCGTAGAACAACAATTTTAATCATTGTTTTTACGTAGACGTGATCTAACGACTGTATTTGTCTACATTTTTGTAGAATTCTTCTCACTATTATGTTGCTTGTATTGTAGCCCATAGCTTCTGATGTATCTTAGAAGCTAGTGAGCTTCAATGCAAGTAGCCTCCAGGGGATATACGTTTGGTGTTTTATCCCCATTCCTCGGATGGAGGCTGCTATCTAGACCCGAGGATCTAGATAGGGTGGAAAGAGGCCCCAACCACGCCTCAACCTGTGCCGGCCAATCACATAATATTAGCTCGGCTCCATATCTTTGTTTTCTTGCCATATTGGATATACTGGAACTGTAGTTTACGTAATTGAGCGAATTGGTGCTCCTGTCAGCTATTACTTGCTGTGACATCGATTCTGCAACTGGAATGGATTTAAGAATAACTGCTTTCTGGTGATNATGATTTCATTTCGAACTTGCGCTGTTTTATTCTGCTTCCNTTTGCTTTCTGTAATCCAGTTTGACGTATTGATTACTATTTTCTAATGATGAATTTGCTGCATACTTTTACGTCTCCCTCTAGAATCTGCATTTCAGTGTATGATTCTTGAACTGTTGGTGGCTTATTGACAGAATATGCGTTATAATGCTGCTGCTGTTCATTGGTTAGCTGTGACGCACTGGTTATATACTTTCATTCCCGCAATTTTATGTCACCCTGTAGNCTGCTGCATTCAACAATACTACTCTGCTTTCCACATGTTTCCTCGAAGTTGGCTTTCTGTACTTCATCTTGATTTACTGGTTACTAACGATGTAATATGCTTCATACTTGTACATCATCATGTAGAATTGGCATAATTTAATACTGCTTGCTACGATGCGTCATTCTTCTAAGTNGGCTTTCTGTAACTATCCAAGACGGTGATTTAACGTGATGCTCCCAGTCTATTAGCTTCTTCTGTTGCAATCAGATAGAACTAATATTTTAGGGTTGCTGCATTTTCTTTTGTTGGTACTAGAAGTAAGGCTATTGTTTTCGTCTTTAGATGGTACTTTCTTGATATAAGGCTGAGTATTGGTTACCGAAATTTTTCTTGAAAGGTCAAAGTGATATCCGTGGCCTTTGGAGTCTCACTTCGTCTCAATTCTAGAATATTCGGTACTTGTAAATTCAACTTGCTTGTAGATTCTGGTTCTTAACTTCTGCATCACTATCGATAGACTAACTGCTCCACATCTGTGATTTCTTGCAATATAACAGTACTTGCATATTTGTGTGTAATACNGTTCTGNAATTCTTACTTCTGTATATTGTTGTGGTTCATCTCATCTTGGTATCTTAGGTTGTAAACTTCTGGNTATAGTATGATTTGACATCTGCATCGTGTTATTTGGTCTTNGNTCTGGGTGGNGAAATGACGTATNACAACACCTTGTTGATTGCTTGTGGTTATACAGTTCTGGACGTACAATCATTAGTTGATTACTTGTTTGCTTATCATAACTCTCGTTGCTTTAGTGTCACTTTTAGTGTTTAATAACTTCTTATAGTTCCATGTTTCTGACTTAAATGACCCAACAGGTGTAGATAGGACGTAAACTGTGTATATAACTGGCATCTCGTTACACCTTTAGTTGACTTCNTCTCTAGTGATATACCGAGGCGTACTCGTTATTACATCCGTTTCTCTGAGCAGAAATGGATTTGGAGGAGTGGTATAAGGATTTGTAAGGTTTATCTGTATATCAGAACCTTCACACTGATTTGACCTATGACTTGGGGGTCTCAGATATGATGTCTGATCAACTTTTGGAGATTCAGATGAACTGTTATCAGAGCACATTCCTAAGCTCTCATACAGAGCTGGTTCAAACCCTACTGAATTTTTTTATACACTGTTTCCAGTGTCATGCAACATGCTTTCAAAATCATATTCGTTTTCACCTTGTCTAGTGAATTCCATTGGGATTGGAGAACGTTTGGTGCTATCATGAGCCTCTGTGAATGTTACGGGTTCACACCGACATCCGGACACCTTACTCTTATACCGTAATANATAAGGATATCTTTGGAGCTTTAATTCGTCACTCTGTGAACTCATATCTAAGGATATTTCATTATAATGTTCAGGGCAGCAAAGTGCATCTAACAGCCAACCTTCTACCTCATCTTTCCTTCTCTTTTTCGTATTTCCTGGGCTAAAAACATTACCAAATTTATTAATTCTGGGTGTTGTACCTTGTTCACTAGTTGTATCTGCCAATGTAGGCAATACATCTGGGATTGTATCTCTAGTGTGAGCAGCTTTTAAATGATCCAAGTGAATAGTTCTAGGTTTAGCTCTAACATTGTAGGGGTCTATAATTTGATAAGTAACTTCACCGTACTTTTGGGTCACCTTCATATCTTCCTATACTTAGTTTATTTTGACCTGGTTTGTTGTGTAGCACTTTTATATAAACTAATTGACCTATATCAAAGGTTTCAGTTCTAGGATTTTTGTTTCGCAGCTCCCATTGTTTTTCACCTGCCTTTTGAATGTTAATCTTTGAAATTTGATAAGCCTTAAGCAGGTTATTTAACATTTCAGTTTTATAATCACTAATCNCTAGTGCATAGCTAAACTCTATTGGACTTTCTAGGAAAGAAAATTTATGTCCATATCACGTCCATGTGTGAGAAAATATGGAGTCTCTCTAGTGGTGGCACATATAGCTGTTCTGTGAGCTAGTAACACCATCCCCAAATGTTTATGCCAGTTAAATTGGTCTCCTTGAGAAATTAAATGTAGCGTATCTTTAACTGTTTGTATGGCTTTTTCACTAATACCGTCGGTGGAAGGCTTGTAAGAGCTAGAAAATATTTTCTTGATGCCTAGTTTAGCACTCAATTCTTGGATCAATTTTGAACGATAATTAGTGCCATTATCACTTAAAAAATACTGTGGAATACCATGCCTAGGGATAAAATCCTAAACTAAAATATCTGCTACATCTTCAGCCTTGGTTGTCTTGAGCGGGTACGCCTCCAACCAATGCGTAAAAGTGTCTATTATCACTAATATATATTTGTGTCCTTCAGCAGATGTAGGATTAATTTCACAAATATCAGGGGTAATCGCCGATTCTATTAGGTTGAAGAGGAGCTATTTTCAAAGCTTTAGGTTTCTTAATCTGACATTTATGGCAACTTTTGACATATTTTTTAACATCATTCGACATCCCTCTCCAATAAAAATCGTTTTGTAATCGCTGTAGAGTCTTGACTATGCCATAGTGCGAGGCGAATTTGGCATCATGGTGTAAGTACATAAAATATAGGCGTGTCTTTGGAGGAGCGCACATTTGGGGTGTTGTTTGCCCTCTGTGATTCAATGTTAAATGATATAACACACCATTTTGACCTAACATATAATTACAATAAACTTCACCTTTTTCTAGTTTTTTAATTATATGTTCATACTCTGGGTAATTTCTTTGCTCTTCTGCGAGTCGTTCTAAGGTCCAGTAACCTTGTAATACAACAATATCATTTTCATCAAGTACCGTTTTCCTATTCACATCATTTGGTACGCTTACATTCACTGGTTTAACACTTTCTGTCTTAGTGAACTTTAGTTTTTCAGTTTCTTTACCATTTGGCAACCTTGCCTCTACAACATGTTTATTACTTTGCGATTCTGCCTCAGCAGACTTTGTACCACTTGGCAATCCTGCTTGGTCAGTTTTCTTAATACTAGGCAAAACTTTGAGCTCATTAGATACTTTATCACTTGGCAACCCTGCTTGATAACGTGATTGACTTCTAGTAATTACACATACAGGATTACGACTAATTAAATCAGAATGCTGATTTTCAGAACCCGGAACATAAGTGATTTGCAAATTAAATTCTTGTAGTCTCAATAACTTTCGCATTAATGTTGCCGGAGGCTATTTCGAATTCAACAAAAATTGCAAGGGTTTGTGATCTGTGAAAACCTGTGTTTCTCTACCAAGAATGTAATATTCAAAATGTAGACAAGAGTAGTAGATACATTCAAATTCTTTCAAAATTACAGATTTATTTAACTGTGCGTCAGAAAACTTTCTTGAAAAATACGCTATAGGTCTGATGTCACCATTGTCATCTTTTTGAGCTAAACAAGAACCCATTGCATACGCTGATTCATCTGTATACAAAAGAAATGGCTTCTTAAAGTCTGGATAAGCTAGTAATTTAGCATTATTTAGTCTTGCCTTCAGAGTGTCAAAGCCTTTTTGACATTCGGGTGTCCAGTTGAATTTAACAGATTTTTTGGTCAGATTAATTAGTGGTATGGCAATTTCAGAACAATGTGGAATGAATTTTGAATAAAAATTAACGAAACCAAGAAAACTCTTTACGTCAAGCACCGTCTTAGGGACTAAAACTTGGTTTAACTTTTCTATATAAGAAGGGTTCACTTCTATTCCATGTGTAGTGACTTTGAAACCTAAAATAATTAATTCGTCCACCAAAAATTGAGCCTTTTGAGGCTTGAAGCATAGTCCTGCGTTGCGAAATCTTTCAAATACCTCGGCTAAATCATTTAAATGAGTGTCTAAATCTCGGCTGGCAGTGACGACGTCATCCACGTATGCAAAAGAACGAGTAAAACTCATAGTAAGTTTGTCTAACAACGCTTGGAACACAGATAGGGCCTCACTTAAACCATACGTCAAACAATTCCATTTATAAACTCCGATTCCAGGAATACAAAATGAAGTGAGCTCCTTACTTTGTTCATCTAAGGGTGTTCTGATAATATCCGCAACACAGATNTTGCGAGGTTAAATACTTAGCATTTTTTAATTTTGCAATAATGCTTTCGATTGTAGGCAGGCTGTAAGAATTCTTATACGTAACCCGGTTCACACCTCTGAGGTCCAAAATTAATTTATACCTAGGGTTCAATTGTTCTTCTTTACTAGCGTTTACATCTGCCTTTTTTCTTATTACTATTACTGGAGAATTCCAGGCAGACAAACTATCTTCTATAAGACCAGCCTCTTTTAGTTTTTTAACTTCATCTCTTGCGACCTCTAAATGTTTGTCCGCTAATCTATAAGGCTTTGTAAATATTGGATTTTGATGTTTGTAAACACGTATTTTGTGTTTCAACATTTTAGTTTGGCCTATTTCTGTGATATATCTCGCAAAAACGTCTGAATATTCNTTTAATAATTTCCACACTCTGTCTTGTACATCTTCAGAAAGATGATCGAGCTTAAAATCTGATTTTTGTAAGGGTACTTTCTTTTGTGTATTTCGTTTTTATTTGCGTGCGAGCTTGTAGCTTGCTTCAAAGGTGTCTTTTTCTCAGGCATGTGTCTGGTAGTTGAACTACGAGACCTGTTATCTTTGCTCTGTGGATGAGTTGCGCGCTCAAAAGAATTTCTGCGGACTCGCTCAGCTGGGAGATTGCGGTCTGGTTAGTTGACCTTTGTCTCACCTCTTGGAGTGTGAACGCAATTAGAAGTGTTTTCACAGTCGCTCGAACTAACAATTAAGTTTCTGTAGCGTTCGTCGCTACCAATTTTTAAAAATTTACTTACTACTTGNCCTTGTTTCAAAGTTACAATTCTTTCAGAGGTATTAATGATTCTAACAGGCAATTTATTATGTGGAAGCACAGTGCACACGGAGCTTGCTACATATACGCAAGGTTCNATTTGTCCACCTTCTATTAAAACAATTTCCCCTGGTTCAAAATTAGAACATATCTTAACCAGTTTCATGCATTCTGTACGTCCACACAGTTCACGATATTTCCATATTTTGGCAACAGCCTCTTTTTCACAAACCTTATTTACATACCACTCGGAGACATATTCAACTGTTTCATGAATAACTTCTCCATTAGTCAACACCAATTGTTTGTTGGCGGGGTCAATCATTATATTGTGTTTTACCAAAAAATCATTACCCAAAATTATTTCATGGTTCCCTAAGCGTGGTACATCTACCACCAAAAAGTCATGCTTCATCAGGTTATGGCCTATTTTCACATTAGCTGTACATGTGCCTAGCAAGTTTAACGGGGATCCAGTTACTGATATGAGATTTATGTTCCTACCTGTATTTCTAACGGACGAGGGCAGTAGATCTAAGAGATTTTTAGATATTAAACTAGCTACACTCCCAGTGTCAATCAAGGAGATAGCCCTTATTTTGTCTAATAATATCTCGAAATTGGGCGATCTTTGTAAGCCTACTGTCGAATTAAGCGTGTATACAGTGACTGTTAATTTCGACCTGCAGTCCCAGGATTGGCTTATCTCATCGTGGGACTGAATGTTTAAAGAACTGAAGTGAGAACGTTTTCCTACACGTTTAGACTGGTCTCTGTGTTCTCTGCTTGCACGACCTGGGTTTGAACGCGACCCTAGTTGTTCACCCTGTACGCGTGTACGATGATGCCTCTGGTCATTTCTGTACTCTGTTTGGTAACGACTGTTACACTGTTCATTTTGAATTTGATTTCGAGTCTCTTTAGACGCGTGTCGTGTTGATGACATAGTGTTTTCGGTTCTGTGTTTGAATCCCGTATTACGCGAACGTTGTACGTATCTAGATTTATATTGTTTGCCAGTGTGAGAACGTGTCTGTTGCACGGGGTGTTGAACTGCGTACGCATGCTGTATGGCTGAAACAAAGCCTNTGTTTTCGTCATTTATGTCCTCATTTTCAGATATTTCAGATTCATCACTAAATTCTCGAGTGCGCGATTGATCACGCCTTGTGAAATTACGTCGCGGTGGAGGGTTAGTTTCGCTTCACCTAGAGTTATTTCTGATTCGTTTTCTACACACTGAGATTTCATGTCCACTTTTTTTGCAGTAATTACATCGTATGGTAGTGTCTCGTGCACTTCCGTTACCAGGGTTCGAATTCCTTGAACGTAAGCTCTCTCTGCTTGAGCTCATACCATTCGCATTTTTCTTTCTCCAGCAATCACGTTGCATATGTCCAGTCTTAGAGCAATAGTAACATCGTACATCGCTTGTGGAGTTATTTCTAGAACGCTGTCTGTCTGATCTAGCATTAGATTGCAAAAGCTCTTGAATAGAACTCAGTACATCTATTTCTGATTTTCCATTTTCATGGTCAAGCAACAACGAACTAATTTGTTCAATTATACTGTGCTTTCACTCTGCACTGCGTTTACTGAACTTTTTCATGTGATTAAAGATTCATTTTCAGCTTCCTCTAAAATTACTTTTATCGTTGCTGCTAAAGTAGTAGGCGCTCTGGACAGAACAAATCTTTTCAAACTCGGCTTTATTCCTCGTACCAATTGCGTTCTGATAATATTTTCACGGGAAAGTTTCATTTCTGCGGTCTCGTTCTGTTCCACTAAACTCTCGCCTATTGCTAGAACACAGTCAATAAAATCTGATGCAGTTTCATGACCTTCTTGAACAATATTAATAAATCATTAAATCTTAATACCAGTGGTCTTTCAGGGTCAAATTTTTTAATCATGGCGGCTTTGAAATCCGTAAAGGAGTCCAGTCTACGCACGTGAATTGCCGTGGCCAGAAATACATTAGCTTTTCCTATAATCTTAGACTTAGCTATCAACAAACACTGTTCTTCATTCCAGTTAGCTAGTTTAGCTACTTGTTCCAAATTCTCAAAGAAACTAGAAACCTTTAGCTCCTTGGGTTCTTCCGAAAAATGTTTTACTAATGTCGCATATCCTGCCAAATGTGCTACTGTTGCANACTTGAAAAAACATATGATTATTCATACAGGTGAGTAACCTTATAAATGCACCATATGTACAAAAGGCTTTTCCTCATCTAGTAACATGAGAACCCATGTGAAGATTCAAACAAGTGAGAAAAGTTAGATCTGCAGCATATGTTCAAAAGCTTTTACTTGACTAGTGTTTTAAACAAAAACATTTGATGATTCATACAGGTGAGAAACCTAGTAAATGCAGCATATTACTAAAGGTTCTTTCCAGTCTTGCGACTTAAAAAACCATAGGTTGATTTGTGCAGAAACTCTAAAATATCAATTAAGGTTTTTCACACTGTTGATTTGAAAAAACGAAGAAGGAGTGTTGGTGACAAATAACACAATCTTACTTGAAGCCCAATTAATACAAATAAAATTACAANCAAATAATTANATTAGGATANANAGTCACNNTGATGGGATGTCNGCCCCTTTTACAGTTTATTTAAATNCTGTTTTATTTAAATAGAGAAATCATAAATTACTGCTACACCTTTCTTAAGACTGAAACAAAACAACGTTTGGTTCTTATTGTTTAAACTTCAGTTTGACTGTAAGGCCAAAACAATGTCAAAATGTTATTGAATGCAAGTGTGCTGATAAAATATTGTGTAAGTGGACATTTGGTTAGTCCAATTTAGCAATAGTCATTGCCATAAAATAATTGTTGTTTTTCAAATAATACAGTGCAGCGTGTGTGAAAATTGCTAATTAAGTTTTCTACTATGTTTTTAATTTTTCTGCTATTTCATGGTTGTCTTTCACAATGAACCCTATAAATGTCACATGGTTTAGTAATACTAAAATGTACAAAGTATTTTAAACTTAGTCCATGTCACTAATTGGTGATTAACACTAGAATTAGCATGTAAATGATAATATTTATATTTTCTTAACATATGTGTACTATTCTAGCTTCTAGTTGCTCTGCAGAAAATGTGCGAATATCTAAAAAGAAAGCATTTTAGTCAAAAATGTTTGATATAAAAGTTGTTTGATGTAGAGGGGGAAATGGGATGACATCATTTTTCATTTTATTTGAAGGACGTTGTCAAGGTCAGATGAAGGTCAACTTAATTTTTTTAATTAAAAAAATATTTTTCTTGTCACTGTTTTATTCTATGCTAAATAACTGACAACTTTCGTCTAAAACATTTTTTATTTAACTTCAAATTTCATCCAATTAGAAGGTCACTATTTTGAGCACTTACTACATTAATGTCAAGAAAAGGGACCTATTTCATACATAAAGGTATGTTTCACCACTTTTTTATGTTTTTATTGCAAGCACGTGTTATTAACTAATTCCCACTATTGTCTGGAAATTACAAAAGTGGCACTCCCTGCAGCTAGGTGTAAGTTTTTAAATGTCTTTGAAATTTGAAGTTAAATAACAAAATGTTTTAGACGAAGGTTGTCAGTTATGTAACGTAGAATAAGACAGCGGCAAGAAAAATACATGTTCTTATTTAAAAAAACAAAGTTGACCTTCATATGACCTTGATAACGTCCACCAAATAAAACGTAAATGATGTCATCCTATTTNCCCCTCGACATCAAACAACTTTTATATAAAACATATTTGTCTAAAATGCTTTGTTTTGTAGATATTTGCGTGTCTCAGTTTAAGTGACTCACCATGCTCAAACATCAAACTAACGTGTCTTCGTCCTGCCGTTTGGTAAATGGAAAAGTTCTAAAAATATACTTAGTAGGTTATATTGATAAAACGGACTAGTTACTGTATCTTAATACTACTTTATCTGACCTTAATGATTGAAAATAACATTATACAAGACCTCATTACTCTGATTGATGTGGGACTATAACTTCCAAATTAATTTTAGCGGCTGTATTTTCTCATGTATTCTCGGCAAAGGTCATGAACTAGTTTATGGCATTTAGTATTCATATTTGGTTTCAGAAAATATGTCATGTATTGTGTCATTATAATTATATATTTGATTAATGTTACACACTTTATTTATTTTAATACACTTGTAACCACCTTTCCCTTTTTGAGGTAAATTGTTAAAATACCTTTCTTAGCAGATAGAGCATACGAAAACAACTATTTTGAATAATGTTATACATGGGACCGCAACACGTTTCACTACCGGCAAGCGATCCCACGTACCCTTGGCTCTACCCGTCATTCTGTCCCTCCGACAAGGTGGACCACCGACATTCTTGGATCGTCACACTATGCCACTTTTTTTAAATGGTACAGAATGTCAGCATCGACCGCAACATTCTAACCCGCTTTGCTATTTGGATCACTACCCCGCCGACAAGTAACGCCAGATAAAATGGGATACTTGTTGTTGGAACAGCCCGTCGTTGGTGGACCTTGTCATCGCCCCGTACATATCATAAAAGGAAAAAGCTAACTTCAGAACTGGTATGTCTATTGCATATATTATATTAAATATGCGATTAAATAACATAGTGTTTCTAATTTTGGTTGCAACTAATTTAGAGGTAAGAAGTAGTCACCTAAGTAAAGTTACATAGATGAATGCCCTATCTTATTATTTAAAACCCTTATTGTTCACCAAGATAAAAGCCAAATAAACACTGCATTTTTTTAAAATATCAGTGTATGTGTGTTTAAGTTTGTAAAAACTGTTTATAACAAAAACTAGTTTGCATACTGATGAAAATCATAAAATAAAATTTGAAATTAAGATGCTAAACTCTCGTTGGTACTTAAATTGCTTTAAAACAGTATTTACGCTCTCTAGTTAAACATATTCTTAGATTTGCTAAACAAAAATACTCTGTTTAAATTTTGTTGAAAACTGGAACAGGTTTCAATATTAAGTAGATAATAAAAGACAATTTACCTTGTTCCTTGTAGCGAGTAGAATATCACAATATTTCGCGGGGTTATCAGGTGTTGACATCTTATTTCTTTGATCTTTCCATCTTTAGCTTGACTGTTGTGAAGTCAGACAGCTGGAGAGAACTGTCATGTTTTTTTTGTGGACTTAAAAGCAAATCGAAACGTCACAAACTTGTTAAAAAACTACAAGGGGCCCCTTAATAAGAAGGAAGCCTGTTGGCTTCATCTGTCGGACTGATTATCCTTTTGGTTCCTTTCCAATATTGTTGTTTCGCGTCATTCATTTGTTGCGGTGTTGTCAGATTGCTACGTACTTGTTCTTTTACTCCTAAAGATGCAGTTTGGATATGGCTATTTCTGGGGGTTATGCTCCTTTTGTTTCTGGAATAGGCTCTTACAACTAAATTGGGTTTCATTAGCCGAAAATCGCCATGAAAATAGGTTGAAAAGGTTTAACCAAATCATTGAGGTTCAATTGTCATTAAACTGCGAACACATTCTGCACACAGTTACGTATATAGGTAGAAAAGATCACACAAATAAGATTAGGGAAGTTAGGTGTAGAACGGACGGGTATTTGTGGTCTTTTTTTCCTCGGACAATTCGGGAATGGAACCGTTTGAGTTGGTGTGTTGCATTCCCTGCCAAAGACTTCAAGTTGATTGCGGGGTAAGATGTAGATTGAGGGTCTCATTGTATTTCATATATACCACTAAGCCCTGTATTTTTAGTTTTTCTTTTGTATTCAGATAATTGATTTATTATTTTTGCACGGGGTTTGTTAGACGTAATGATGTCATTTTTTCTATTGAATCTGCTGAGTTTATGGGATATTGGCGGAAAAAAAGGTGTGCTTACATATTTTGTAGGTTTCTTTAATTTCTGACTAGTTGTTTTAGATTCAGTTTATATTTCTCTAATTTTTTTCCTGTTTTTTTGTTGCATCCATTGTCCTTGGCTATGATTTTTAGACGGTGAAAGAACTGGACCATCGAAAAGCAATAGCCGAGGAGAATGGATGCAACAAAAAATCATAGAAAAATACATGAGAGAAATTGAAACCGAATCAAAAACAACCAGTCCGAAATTTCAGGTTCAAAAACAGTTTGGGGTAGTAGGGCCACATTATATTTTTTTTTGCTTTAGGTCTGATGAATAGGTTCCTCCATTTTGGGTTTAAGTTTCCTGTTTCTCTATTGAGTGAGTTTTCAGTTTTCCAGATGGCTATTGTCTCATAAATGTTCCTTTGGGTTTGGCTGTTGGCACTTTTTTATTATTTTGCTGTTATTCCATACAGGCATATGTCCGGTGCTATTAGGTAGATTTCTTTTTAAAATCTACCTATTGTAGAAGCCCTCATGACGCAACTTCTGGAAAAGTTCAATGAATCTTCACCAATCATGATCACCAGACCCCAAAAATACCCTCAGTTCAAAAGTGTATATATATAGGTTGTCACAACAAAAGTAATTTTGCTCACAGTAAAAAAAAAGTTACTAAAACCAGAAGGAGTGTTTTTATAGAGACCACTCACTTTCAACCATCTCTCGAACAGTACATGCACTTAAGGTGCTCGCAATACTCCCTATGATTGGAAGTATTTCTAAGAGTGGAATTACCGAGAGGTGGCAATTAAATCACTTCAGAAAGACTAACGGAGAGTATCTAAAACATAGAGCAAAAATTCTGTCGACAAAAGGAACAGGAAAGTAATATAACAACAATTTTCACACAACAGTTTATTCAACGTCAGCAAAGTCTTGGAGACACAGAACAGGAGCACAAAAACGGTAAAGTTCAAATGACGAAAAAAAAAGGTTTGATACTTAGACAACGTTCTCGCCAAAAGCAAAGACGAAACATACTGAGTTCTTCTATTCTCAAGAAATTGTAGACCAATGTTTTCTGCCCATCCAATTTTCACAGAGTTGTCGCATTCAAATGCGCATTTCACCACACGTAAAACTTCTCGCAGCTTCTCCAATACGGCTTCAACAACGAACAGCGTGCTATCAGTAGAATCCATCAGAGCGTTACATAGGTCGCTAACGCAGGATTCCCTGAAACGGAGACCCCCATACGGGAAATGCGGCAGAATCAAAAGGTCAAACACAACATATATTAACCCTCCTACAGGAAAGTATAAATTTTCGGTCGAACAAGAACTCAAACAAAAGCAAATTAAAAGGACTAAGCCCAAAATGCAGTTCATTTTGTATCAAACATATTATAACACCGTTTCACAACATCTATCACAAGTGCCGACAATGGGAGATATTCACGAGTCGGCCACGCAATGCCTTGTGGGTAAGCAAACAGCTGATTTTTACAAAAATCGGAAGGGATTCGGCCATAGTGTGTACAGTAAAGGGAAGTACAAGCAGGTGTGTGTCAGTTTTTTTTTAAATGAGGCGTGCTTATGGACTTTGTAATAGTGATTCCAGGTACAAGCACAGAGATCACATGCAAGGAGTTCTTTTTATTACATTTCCAAAGCCGAAGAAAGACAAATTGAAATCCTTTATGTGGCATAACATTTTCTTGCCTTAGGCCTACTTCGCCTGTATATGAATCAATGGGACGTACGATTTTCTGTTTACTGATTATTACTGCAAAGTTTCAAGTATTTAGTTAAAAAATAAGAAATGTGAGGTTATTTCAATAAATGGTTGAATGTTTTATTTTCTTCAATCATTGTTTCATCACAATTGTAGGAACTTGCAAATGGTGCAGTCAAGGCCTACCTTTAATATTGTTTTTATTTAATTAAAGCTCACTCTATAATGAAAAAGAGCCCTATACTTTCAGTACTGTGACACGAGAAGCAACATTTTAGCTGACTTGTTCTCATATCAATACAATTGTTATTTACAAATGTATGTTGATTCATAGAATAAATATTATTATTATTATTAAAAGATTGATATATTAAACATTTCAAAATGTATAGTACACAAAATTTCTTCTATAACGAACACTCTGATATATTGCTTTTGCCCGTAAATCAAATAAAGGCCTCTGGTTTTAAACCCATGACTCAGTGATAATTATCAACTACAAA
>KZ881132.1:0-11772 GCA_003456935.1 Machilis hrabei
GCTTCGTTTGGATATGACAGAATCGATGCTGGTAATGTAACTTCAGTAGCCAAACCATATTTTTATTTTAATTCCAAAAAATATTTATAATCTCTCAAATAGTGTAAGAAGGATTCCATACCCGGTAAAGACATACAGTACCAGCAATGATTTTTTCATAGCCAAACGAAGCGTTGCGCAAAATTACATTTCGCTTAAAACGCAAATTTTCGTTCACTTACCAAGCTATGAAAAAAATGTCCTACGCTTCGTTTGGATATGACAAAATCGTTGCTGGTACTGTATATAAAAAATAATGATTTGGTTAATTTCCCGAAAGTATACAGTTTCCTTTTGTAATATATGCAACAGTGACGGCATCCTTTCAAAACCATATAACAGATAAAAATAATTTTGAGGATTCAAATAGAAAATATATTTTGCCTATTGAAGTTAATTGAATAAATATTATAAGTATTTCACACGTTTTTAATTTAATAGGTGTTGGTCTGTAGATGTTTGATATTAAAATTAAATTAACATATTTAACGTTTCCTTGACTTTCGATTTGATATCTAACTTTAAATAAATGTATTAGTTACTTGCTTTTAGCACAGTATTTTTATATGTGATAAATTATCTTTGTGTGGTTTGTATTGTTGATTTTTTTAAATGTAATATTAGCCTTATTGTATAATCTTCTATAGTGTTTATTTGTAATAACTCATACTTAATTTTTTCCTTTGTTTAGTATCATTGTGTTTTTAATACTTTGTGATTAATATGGCTTGACCTTTGAAATGTTCTTCATAATTATTTTTTCTAGTCCAGTAAGCCACAACATTCAGTGATTAAACTATTATCTCGACAGGAACAGGANCAGTTGAATATTTTTGTTGTTTATTTCTGTATTTTTTTTTCAGATACGCTGAATCTTATAGGCTTTTCTTAAAAAGCCTACCAAATCACCCGGGTTTTCATTACCCCCCAAAAAACTTAAGATTGTTTTGATCCTTACCTAGAATTACGGTAAAACTTGCCGTGGGATAACAGACGAGAATAACACAAACATACTTAATGTACAACATATTTAGTTTGGTCAATAACAATTAATTATGCATTAATTACTCTCAATAATAACCTCCTGCGTAAGATAAAAATACGTAAAACTATGAAAACATCAACACCACTAGTTCTTTTTAGAGTAAATTGTTTAGGGGTTATCATTTAACACACAAAAGATGAATACCCCTTTTACAAAACCATATATCACTTAGCCACAAAAGAATAAATCGTGCTTGAGATATATTGGGGAAAAAGTGGTTTGCAGGCTTAAAGAGTCGCACTCAACATAAAGTGGAGTGAAATAAATGGAGTAGAAAGTAAAAGTGAGATACTGTCAAGTAACAAATGGTGATTCATTGAACTGACGAAAAAAAAATAAAGGCAGACAGCAAAAGAAGCCGAAACTACGAGAAGTTAAAATAAACCACATTGTGAAGGAAATGGAACACAATGATCTTTGCCTTTGAAGAGGACATCTTAACTGAAACACACGGGCCGAAGAAGAACGAGATCAAAGGCATGTATTATTTGTATAAAGATGCAGATATATAGGTACAACTGAAAACACAAAGAGATGGGGAAAATCAATGCGAAAGGGACTACGGAAAGAAAGGGAAGTAGTCCAAACAAATCCAGGAAGACAGGTTGACAATAGAACGCCGAAATCAATATGTAGGAAAGCTGTCGTATGGAACAAATGTAGGGTATTCAGACTGAAAGCNGAGTTTTGTCAGAAAGCCAAGAAGTATACAACTTTCTATTTGATGTTTCACATTGTAAACTTCATTTTGATGTACATATAACAATGGAGATACAAAACAAAAACATAGTATAAACCTGGCGTATCAAAAGTGGGTTTCTGAGTTTGCTGCTTAGAACCAGTGTGCTTTCAGTATTACTAGCTTGTTATAAACAATATTACAAAACATGTGACAACATTAATTTATAAATTTAATGAGAAATCAACAGTAGATGGTTAATTTGTAAAATATTTTTTAGGCTACTTGAAGTGTTTAAAATATTATACTGTTAAAACTAAAACATGTTAAACCAGGTAATCAATATTTATATACAGGGATATTAAAGTTTATAAGGCATTCACTGTATATGAACTATTTTAGTTAGAAAAAATGAATCCAAAATTGTGCCCTCGTATATACAGTGAACGGATGAATACTAGCTCACACGAATAATACACCACGGTTATCAAGGTTACCAGTTCACTATTACGAATCTTGGTAAAAGGGCTTGTTTAAAATTATAGGGTACTTCCAAAAAAACAACAAAAAACTAAGTATTGTGAGGAAAAGATCATTGTTGTTTTGCAAACTCTATTTAGTTAAGTCACATGATGTTAATTCACGAACATATACGATGTTCAGTTGTTCACTCCCTGTGACTTCTAGTGTCTACGTATAATGGGAAGAAAACCAGTGTCATTGAAATAATAAAGTGACTTAACTCAAAGTATGCTCATGGTAGTTGTGTTAGCAAAAGCTTTGCAGAATGATCGCCAATGGAGAGAGTCCAATACGAATCGGACGACACATGGTTGACTTTGATCAATCATCNCAGCCCTCAACGTNTCGCTAAACAGCAATGACGTGTCAATAGCTAAGAACTTGCTCAGCGGTGGTCTGAAGCACTGAATCGAGAAGTGCACCATCTTGTTAGAATAGGAAAAAGAACTACACGCATCAAGGCAAGTCATGTCCAAATTTATCACAAGAGAAACCACGACACCACGAGTGGGCCAAACACAAGACCTGAGACACTGAACAATNATCAAAACTTGTGTGGAGTGACAAATCAAACTTCGGTCTAGTCAGTTGCAGACTCCAACCATTCGTGAGTCGTTTTCATATGGAAGCTGGCTAGGACATCAGCTTCAGAACCTGATTAAAAGTTTGTGAGAGTCAAGGCAGCATATGGGGCTGCTTTTATGGCAATATGCCCAGGCTCGCTTCAGTTCTGCGACTGCCGCCTAAACTCCAGCGCTTATAACAATGTGATCAAGAACTTCCTACTGCAGTTTATTGTGCCGAGACTTGAGCAAGAACTGGGANAGCACCTGTACCAACAAGATAATGTGCTCTGCCACTGAGCCAAAAGGAAAATGGTATGGTTCCCTAATGAAAGTATTAAGGGTACTGAGTGGCCAGTGTCATCGTCCGATTTGAACCCCGTTGAAAACATATGGTGAGACGTTGATCGGCAATTTATCAACACAGGTATCGAGTCAGTTAGCCAAATGCGAGGGGCAATTGGATGAATTTGGGAAAACCTTGACATTATAATATGTGAAAAACTTGTAATGTCTGTACCAAACCATATTCAAGAGCCCAACTTTCAGGTCGTGTTGGTTATTTCCTCCTTATATGTAACACCATTCAGCCGAATTTGCAATAAAANTTGACGTCAAAATGAACTTGGTGTCCGTTACTTAGCACTGAAAGCTTTTACAATTAATTTTGATTGTAATGTATTGAAATATTATAGGGCAACAGAGATTAAGGTATCTATAATTTTACAGGCACGGTTAAGAAAAGCAAATATTGTGGGAATAGAGAAGTTAAATTTTATCACAAACTTACTGATATTCTCGGTCTTTCTTACAGTGTAGCGCAAATTAATAAAATACAAAATGCCACTTTAATTGAGGAAATATTGCATTTACGTATATAAGTCTATCAATTGATTGGAAAAAACCCTTTAAGGCGCTAGAAATACTTTTCTTGTAGAAAATGCGCTTAGGGGTTCATTCTTACGTTTAAACCCGATTACAAGGCAACTCTGATTTTCTGAATTGGGTTTTGAAATTTAAAGGCGAAGTAGTGGCTAAAGTCAGCGTTGCACCACTGGATTCAACAACAACGATGGACTCAAACTAATGACACACTGGCAGACATGTATCGAACTTAGAGGAGAATATTGTAAAGTAAGTATGTACTCTTATAAATAAAAGATCAATAAGCTATTTGTCTTATAACTTTATGCAAACCTATTATTTTTTTTATTATTGAGGTGGGAACAAAACGTTTCAGCCCACCATCGTATTTTCTGTAATTAATACTCCTCCCTAACAAGGACCTGTTTATGCTTAAATAATATATTTTAAATATGTTGTTGATTAAAATGTATTTAATAGCGTTAATTGTAAATTGTGAGACCTTTATTGTCATATTTGTATTTAAGGATGTGATTTTATATTGTTGACATTTAGACTTTTACCAACTGGTTTTAACTTTTTCTTCCTGCAATATGTTACTCGTTCATATACAATTGTTGTTTTGAGGTCAGCAAAAACAACCAGCCAGCACAGCGTTCGTAATTAAGCTTCTGTACCTGTCCACACAATGTGTTGTGTAGGTGTATATTACAANTAGGAAACGNTAAGANAATTAATTGATGTTACGGTTAGTGGTTTGGTCTGTTGACTGTGGTAATTTATCTTGTTTGCAATGTCTAATTTGTCCCCGCTGTTGATGGATTTAATTTATATTATTTCAATATGTTCACCACGAAAAGTATTTGCTTTGAGCATATGCTTGAATTTAGTTTTGTAGATACTTCTGTAAAATACACTCAAAATTATATAAACATTTTTTATATTTATGTTAAACTAAATGGTATTTAACGTGGTAACCATACACTAAAGAATCTGATTGGGTATAGCTTGTGACTACCAAATTTTGTTACTACTCGCCACAAAATGTGCCAGTTTAAATTTTTTCAAAGAGATGTTTTTCTTTCTCAGACAGTGGTTAATCTTGCACAGAATGTCGAAAAAAAAGTTGATTGGAATAGAAATGGAAGTTTTTGACTAACCCAAAACACATCCGCACTCATTAGCAATACGGAAATTATGTTGTCACTAAGCATGTCAGGATAACTTTTTTAACTACATAAAACACAAAAAAACACCACAAATTCATTGTTATAAATAAGTGTTAACTCTGAAAGTTGCATATTGGTTAAATCTTGTTATCTAGTTAAGTAGCGACAAAATATCATTTAATGTAAACAATATAGCCAATACGATATTGGTTCAGTCGGTGATATCAATGTTAAAAGAAAAGAGTTTTTAAGTTCGTGATAGTAATATTTATAAAACATACCATTTAAAAAACTGGAAGCCGCTTTGATGTATACAAAAAGTGCGACCAANTATATAATCCAGAAGTTATATTCCATACGCAGCTGTGTTTTGAGGTCAAAAGTGTGACACTATTTGAATTTGTATGCCGATTTTAGTCTAAATCATCTCTGTATTCATACCCACACGTGTAGTTCGATTGATTATCGACAAACAACGCCTTTCTTTAAGCGATCTTTGCATCATCTTCCCATTTACCCAAGCTCTCCACCTTATCCTGATTTTTAAGTTACACCGCTCTTTGTAACTGTCATTTACCACTCACAACATAATGCACATAATAACCTGTAATATTCTGTAAGCTTCAATTTTGTTATGACGATTTATACTATTTATTTGTATTTTTACGAGGCATAAAGCACTTTATTTTAATCCCCAAACTCGAAAAATATGCCTGCAATAACTTGCATTTCAACCACAGAGTAGAGGTTCGGTAACCATCTTCCTTAACACACTGCTAGGGCTACCAACTTATTAAACGGTTTATTGTTTGACATTTTCATGTAACGCTCGTNAAATTAAACACTTTTTCCCGAAAAACCCTATGGTCAGTAAAATACAGGGTGTAAATGAATTCCTATTACAACGGTCGAAGTGTGTTAATCTTAAAAATACAAGACGATATTGTATATACGAATTTTTTTATTTAGGGCTTCATTACAGAGAAAAAAAATAAAAATGATATTTATGACGTTATAGATTGAATTATAGTTTGAATTAACACTATGTATCGTTCACAAATAAAAAGCTGAAGAATGACAATGTTTGAAATAAAAAAAAGTCTTACAAGTGGGGCTCAAATCCCGGTCACTTGCATGGGATGCGGATACTAAACCACTAATAAGCCACACAAGCGCTTTTTATTAAGAACATACGTAACAGTATAAATATTGATTTATTTTTTTCTCGGTAATAAAGCCCTAAATAAAAAAAATTGTAAATACAATATCGTCTTGTATTGTTGAGTTTAACACACTGTCGAACCTTGTAATAGGAATTAATTTACACCCTGTATATCAATGATACCTAGCTCCTTACTTGAATTATCCACAGAGAATGGTGTACATACACCTTGGAAATAGCCTATTCTGCCCCTTCCTGAAAGTACCAAGAAGCTAACGTACATTGGTGTATTCAAAAGATTGTATCCATGCTTTGCTTTTCATGGTCACATGAATAACTCAGTAGCAGAAGTATATATGATGACATCATCATACCAACCTTATAAAAAATTCGTCTGTATTGTTTCGCTGTGTGAAAAACTAAAATACTAAAAAAAAACGTACATTTTCTGTAGAAGCTGCAATGCGATTAATTTAGCTTATTTGTCTCCTTTGTGTCATGAAATTGCCATTGTGGAAACTGTCTTTTCAACATATATTAGTTGAAGAAACACGTTTATAGTACAGTACACCACAATGTCGTTAATTCGATGTTCCATGTAATCCGAAGTGCTGTAAAATTAGTAAATAAAATGAACATACATATATTTAAAAAAGAACGAATAAGCCTCNATGCACGTCAAAAATATTAAACGAATCCTTTTTTTTACCATTTCTGGAAGACAAGTTTAAATAGAAATTGGTCAAAAATATGACTCTTGGCCTCAACACACAAAGCAGATCGCCTGTGAATCACCCGAGTACCTTGCTTTAGTTTAGTTATTTTTGTCCTTGATGGGTGTTGCAAGGTTCCAAATACTATCGATGAATTCCTGTCATACTTCCACCCTTTTCTCGTAGACCGGCGCTGTCATTCCCCCTCACTCACAAAAACAAAGGGTTAAAGTCCAGAGATCAGAGTGGCCAATCAATGTTATCGGCCAAGGATGAANTGCTGAGAGCTGTTACCGTTCCGTAAACGTTTAGAACGGGAGCAAAGTTTCTACGATTTTTTTTTTTTTAACTTTGACAGATATATGCTTCAGCGTAAGTTTTTCAGTAGTTATTACTGCATTCGTTTGAACAGTTCCTAGTATAACTGGGGAAAAGGATGAATCATCCCTTTTTCAGTTAAAAATATAGAAAGTAAAATCCAATTCAGAAATATTAATAACCACTTCTTAATTGTCGTTACAGCTAAAATGCCAGCGTCCGAGGAAACAACAGTTTTATTAGAAGAAGCAGACACATTTGCCCGAATGAAGCGCACGTGAATGACGAAGTTAGCATATTACATTTTCTTTACTTTGTGCAGAGTGAGCGGAATTTTTGTGAGGGGTTCCTTATCTCCCTACCCTATTGTTACTCTGTAGTATTACCCCATACTGACAACTACAAAGTATATTCTTGTAATTTGCTCCGTAAAGAGCAGGAGCATTACATTTTATGGAACTCAAACAAATTGTGGACAAAGCCGTGAAACAAAAATTAAATCGCCTCCTCTTAATTTACAGCCGAACTTTGTAGTGTAATGATTAGCATACCTAAAAAAGATGCATAATACAGTGGCAACAACATCTTTTGTCTTTTTTCTCTTTCCGTGATAAGACAAGCCTCTTTACATATATCTTCTGAATGTGTATCTTTGGTGTCGTGTATGTCCAGAGTTGTAGTGAGCTTGCATTGATGTTTACAAAGATTTAACAGTGAGATAACTAATGATTTGCAAACACAAAGAAACTCATACTTGTTTAATTTGGCAACGCTGAAACGCAGAAACAAACGTGTTCTATTAAAAATTTAAAATTGCATTAGTGTACATATCAGTATATTCAGAAATCACCTGTCGTTTATTTTGTTTCTTCAGTGGTATTATTTGCATTATTATAAATTTGGCAACGCTTATGTATACAGTTTTATAAATTTAGCAACTTTTTAATACCGCCNAAAAACATAGTTACAAACGTTACAAATGGCATTGTTTTCCAGTTCAGCATAATTCTTAGGATTGTAACATTGTACCTCTAGTGGTAATAAACACAATTTAGAAAATTTCATAATGCTGGATTGCTGTAAAATATAAAAGTTACGCCTAATCTGGTAATTTTTCCGAACTCAACGACTACGAAAATCACGACTAAAATTTTAACGTTAGCTCTTCCTCGCCATAGTTATAATAAGNGTCTCCCAGTTATTCAGTCGTAAACAGCTATATAGTGTATATTGCACAAACCAATCAAATTCTTAGAATAATATGAGAGTATCAAATTTAAACTAATACAGGTTCGCACCACACTAGTTTGATGCTAGACTGTGTTTTTCAATGAATTCATAACAAGGAGATTATTTTGAGACTGAAAATTATACTATTTGATGTTATGGTTTTCATATATTGTTTTATACAGCATGTCCCAAACATATTTGGCAAAACTTCGGGAATAGATTCCTCATGCGTAGAGAGTAAAAGTAATTTATAACAACATGGGTCAGGAAATTCTTAGTTTTTGCGTTATTATAAGATCGGCGAGGAGCCAATGTATCACAGAGTTATTGTAATCAAATCCACACTCATGTTAAAACTATCAATCATACGACGAGCTGAAGCCTGTATTCGAGCAGGATGTGGACATTTTGCACAATTTCTGTAAGTTAATGTGAAATCTTTTAATTTCCTTCCTTTGTAATTTTTGTCAATCTTTCGATGTCTAGTCCCCATTTTTAAATCACTCTACGTCTGTACTGGTTTTCCTCATTTGTATATTTATGTGACACGATTTGTGTTTAAAGGCTTTTAACAAGAGTGTGGATTTTATTACATTAACTATATGATAAATTGGCTCCTATTACAATAACTCAGAAACTAAGCATTTCCCGACCCATGTTGATATAAACTATTTTTACTCTCTACATATGAGGAATCTATTCTCGAAGTTTTGCCGTGTGTTTTTGGGACACCCTGTAGACTCAAGTAAAAGGTATCCGAGTGAGTTGGCATAGGCTACTTGGAGATGAGTAACGTGTTGGCTACTCATTAGATGCAAGTTCTACACATTTTGGGAGAAGTTAAGATACTTTTCAGCAATTCATTTCACGAATATTAAACAAATCTTATCATTTATTATTTTTATAAACTAAATACACTCATTTTCCCCTTTTGTGAAAGTGTTGTGATGGGCACTTATCCGAATGTTAATATGTTAACCACACTGAGCTTTTTGGGCTTATATATAGTGTATATAAAGGCATTTTTTTGTCAACGGAAGGAAAAAAATTATGGTAATTCCAGAATTTTATACTTTCTTTTTGTATAAAGTTCATGAGATTCATCTAAAAATTATTTGTATGTGTCTCAAAATGTTGCACAAACTTAGCTTGAAATTGTGAAACTATGGTACGTTATTCACCATTAGCTAATCTATATTTCCTTTGAAAAACAATGACAAATTCTATGACTGCACCCTACATAATGTCAAAAATTTTAAATTTATTTGGTGGTTCATGGCAAAATTTTCAAATGATTATGTCATCTATAATTTTAACAATATCGTGTGTGCCGTGAAACTTACTCATGTTCCATTGTGTCAAAAGACAAATACATTATGTATTGTATTTTAAAGGAATAAAATAGATGCCCCACTGTTTGAAGTTAGTGTGTTTAATGTTTTGTTTTCATAATACATTAAAAAGTCAACACTTACTGAACTGCAGAAGAAACAGAGAAAGTCCGTTTTTTTTTTTGTATTTAAAGCACTTTTCAACGCGAAAGATTTATTTATCT
This sequence comes from Machilis hrabei, assembly GCA_003456935.1. Taxonomy (NCBI): domain Eukaryota; kingdom Metazoa; phylum Arthropoda; class Insecta; order Archaeognatha; family Machilidae; genus Machilis; species Machilis hrabei. The sequence goes on from KZ881132.1 coordinate 9,860, forward strand.
TATTTAATTTCTAGTCACCATTTTTTATATTTTAAAACGTGTTTCAGATATGAATCTCACAGTTTTGAACAGTTTGTACTAAATAAGTATGAACAAAACTTAAAACAAGTGTGTAATTCTGTACATAAAAAACGCATACCTGGTAGCTTACTTGTTAACTCTACGCCGTAAAACATTTGCAAGTACAACTAAATTTTGTGTACATACTTTTTGAAATATTTCGCAGTAGTTAGAATCCACGAAATACACAGAAAAAACAATGCTTCAAGTGTCGGTATTCAATTTGTCTGCCTTAGCTGATAATCCAATATAATATCAACAGCTGATCCGCTCTGCCAAGCCATTTTGGTTGAACATTCATGTTTCGATGTCGATGTGAGCTGTAGCTGATTTGTGATTGGTAGTTGCTTGAAACGTTCTTAGCGATTAAGAGAACATGTTCNAATTTACGAAAGTCTTATGAAACTAAGATAATGCTAGGACAAGATCAAGTTCTATTGAAAATCGCGTCATGATATGNGGCCGACTATGCTATCTGGTGAAGGCCTAGTATTTTTTTTTATGGCAAACATCTTAATAATTACTTAATCATTTTAATCTTGTGTTTACTCATTGAACTGGAAACATAAAACTGTTAATTCGTGTTTATAATAAAGTGTAAGCATGTAGTAGCTGCATTGTTTGGAAGTTGTACCTGGCTTTATTGTGTCCAGTTCTGTATATTTTTAGTGTTAAATTAATTTTAACCCCTTCTTTATTGCAATTTATGCCAGCCTCTNCCTTAAGTAGTCTATTTAAGATATCTGCCTACGGGATTCGGATACAGTATGCAATATATTTTTGGTACAACACAATATCAAGCATATTTTTGTAATACTTATGAGTCCAGCAGTTTGTTGTGTTTCAGTTCCACCATCCTCTGATTTCACATCTGTTACTGCACTTTGAAGATTTGAGATCCCTCTTTTATATGAATGGCATAGCATTTTAAAAACTGTAATTGGCCATAACACCATAGGGAAGGTTTATACACGTCTCCAACTGAAGAGCCACTATATTGAGTTTTCCTCACTTTAGCCTGTGCATCCAGAAACTGAGTTCGCAAACCATAATATTGCACTTTACGTCATTGACAGTTGTACGTGGTCGCAATGTTTGCAGTAACTTTGCCATTGACTCTAGTGCATCCTTCGTATTCGCTTGCTGTGGTAACCAGAAGAAATTATCACGTATAAACACATGTATGCTGAATACAGATCAATCAACAAGGACGTAGATTCTTTCGACCAAGAGGCAGCCATATTTGTATATACGTAGTTACTTTCGTAGTTATAGAAAGCCTGAAGAGGGGACCCACAGTAGCTTTACTCCTATTGGTAGACCGANAGAATGGTTGGACAGAAAATATGATGGGTCGTAATCCATCCAAGTATTTTTCAGAGAGTTGTACAAGTAGTTGGATGAAGGCATTGAAACGTTTATTGTTATCAAATTCTACTCATCCAATAAGTAATCCAATGAATTGGATGATACATATGACCGTGTAAATCAGGNTTTAGTAAAGGTAAGGTCAATCTTAAATTGTAACAGATCACAATTGTATTTATATAAGTTGGGGGAGGTGAGGTATGGGTGGGATTTAGGGGGTACCAGATTCGATTCTTGCAATTTATAGTTTTGTGAAGATGTGTATCATACATACAAATTATATTGTATATCTCACTAAATAAACTATTTATTGTTAAGTTGTTTTTGGAGGTATGACCCACTGATACAGAAACTCTTGCACGCATCGCTAAATGTATGCATAAATATTGTAAAAAGTACCCAAACATCTATGTGGAGGCATTGTTTGGGTAACTCATGGCAACATTACAAATAGTTATATTACTTTTGTTTTGACAAATAACTAT
>KZ881147.1:0-18512 GCA_003456935.1 Machilis hrabei
GCTGACTGCTTTCCCCACAACAAGTGTCAACTTTTCCTCGAAATGTAGGTTGTACTGGACTGTAGACTGTCATACAACAGGTTTGCTCGNCCTCGTAGGTCGGCATGTAATGCGAGCACGGATGTCGGTTATTCATGTTGGGCAATTCGTGTCTTTGCTGTTTGCAGCTACAATCTTCTCGGTACCTGCTATTTCCAGTGTATCCTTGCCTCATACATGTCCCTCTCTCCCTTGCTGGCCTGCATTCTGTTGGTTGTACTTCAGCTCCAATCCTTCCACTAATTGCTACTGGGTTAACGTTGATCGTGTCCACTAAACTCGTTATACCTGCCTGTGGTCTGAAGGCAATTTCGTCTCCATTCTTCAGTCTCAGAGTCCTCCTCGGGAAATCAATATTACAGCACCAAGCTTCCAAAAAATCTACTTCCAGGAGAATTTCGTACCTGCCTTCTGTTGGTAGCCTCGAGATTATGAAGGGATGATTCTCCTGTATTGTTCCCAGTTGGAGTTATAGTAAGAATGTACCCATTACTACGATTTGCTCACCTGTGACAGAGTAATAACTCTTTCCATTCTCCAGTTGAGTAACTTTTTGTAGTGGGACGTAAAGGTTAAAGAATTCTGCATCTAGTATTGAACAAATACTTACGGAGTCCACTTAACATCTGACGGTAACCTGGTTCAAGGTTCCAGTTAGTACGGTACACTTCAACACTTTATCAATCCGTCTTCTGCTATTTGTGCGATGTACATTATTGACGTTTTCCGATTGAACCCCCTTAGATGATGGCACGTCGTCGCAACCTGCATCTAAAGTACTTAGTTGTTTAAAGACTCTGCTCCCCTCTCCTGCTGTCTGCTTCGTCCTGGTCGGGGCTCGCTTCTTTGTTTTGCTCCATCTCTGTTCACATTTCCTCGCTTGTCGGTTCTCCTGCTGACCTGACTAGTGGTTGCCGGCTCCCTCCTCTTAGTAGGAAACCTGCTTGGGCAGTGAGCAGCTCTGTGGTTAAGTCCTTCACATCTGAAGCATCTAAACTCCCTCTGTGGTTCAGGGTCACGCCTATCTTGCCTAATTGGCAATATGTCCTGTCGGTTAGGCAACCTATCCTGCCTACCTCTATCCTGACGAGTAGGTTTCTCTCTAGGCCTATCTGATCTCCGATCATCGGGGTATTGCCTGTATTCTCGTTACTCTCTTCGACATATCTCTCAGGATAGTTGGGTCCTAGGTCAATACTTTATGAAACATCGAGTTCTGTTAGTGCGGCTACCTGTCGCCCTATTCCCTCTATTTTACGTTCCAAAGTGCTTTTCTCACTTTGCTTATTGCGCGGTGCTGATATCGGTGGCGAACTTCAAAGTCCTCCGCCTCATACTGGCTGCTGACGCGGTTTCTTGGAGCATGTCTATTTGGCGCTGGTATTGGTGGTGACAATTTGTAGCTATCATCCTCATATATTGCTCTGACCCGGGTTCTTGGGTTCACATTACGTGGGACTGGGCGATGGGCCGAATCTTCACTGCTATCCTCCACGTCCTGGCTACTGACGCGAGCTCGTGGAGCTATCTTACGTGGTACCGGTAAACGAGTCGAATTTAAGTAGCTGTCTAACTCATACAGGCTACTAACGCGATTTCTGGAAGTCATTTTCAAATTGCTTTCTTCCCTTAACGTGGTTTTAATCGACTCTTCCAAAGTTTTCGCTTCTTTGGTTAACATGAACCACTTAATGGATGGCGCCAGTCCATTTTCAAAAATCGCCTGTAGTTGTGCGTCCCTGTACCTTGCTAATTCCCAACTCCCATTATCCGGAAATGCTGCAGAACCCACGTTCTTTAAACGGTCAGCATACTCGACTACGGATTCGTCTGNAAATTGTCGAACCACTAAAATGTTCTGCATTTTATTGAACTAGGTTCCAACTCTGTGTAACGCTCAATTATACGCTGCTCAAATGTATCCCATTCCTGAATTTGTCTCAGTTCTAGGTTTTCCCTAACATACTGTGAGGCTTTTCCCCGAAGCTTCGATCTAATGATCGAAATTTTCTGAATGTCTTACAGTTTCGAATCTTTTCTGATTTGCTCGAAAAATTCAATGTGACCCTTTATAGGATCAGTTGTGTCTTCGCCCGTTTATGTGGGGAGCAAATTAGTGAGGTAGGACACTGTCAGTACTGTAGCTTCTGCCATTTTGAACAGGTTAGGAAAACACTTTTTTTCTTTCCAGAAAAAAATAATTCTCAAAACAAAAAAATCACAAGTTCGCGTTTAATTCCGAGTTCACCTATCCGACTCTTGTATCACTTCGTAGCCTACTTAACCGCGAACTAGGGGCGTATGTGTATCCTACTTGTATTCTAATTCTCGTGTTTGCAATCCGTGTACCTAATGTGTAAACATAGAATTTAAACACTAACTACGTCATGCACCCTTGTGTTTCTGTAACTATTCCCTACATGCAATTCGAGCTAAGTGTATATCAAATACATGCCTTTTTACTCAATATGCATTTCTCCAACAACACAAAATCTTAATACACCACAAAAGGATTGGGACGCAGGGGCTGAAAACGAAAACACCACGCGCATAACCGTTCGCGAAAAAAAAATTGCTGGGACTTATCTTTCAACTGTTCTAAATAACATCTGTACTGTTATCGACTCGCATTAGCCTAGGCTCTTAATTTTAAATTAAACCTGTTTCTTTAAAACAAAACCACTGCATTTATTTTTATTTAAGCTGCTAAAACTACAATGTTTTTAATGTATGTAAAAAACAAAGAGTTTAATTAAACGTGTTTTTCCTCAAAACAAATAAAAATTACTCATGTACGGTTCTTTAATTAGGAAACCACTGTAGGTCTATGTAAGTGTTATTCAAACTGCTTCAAAAACTCAACTAATGTTCTTAATTTTAATTAAAAACCAGTGTGTTTAGTTTGATTTAACGGTTTTTTTTCCAAAAACAACTAAACAATTGCGATTTCAATTACAATTGTGTTTAACAAAAACAATGCCTGTGCATGTAATTAAACTCATGTTACTAAACACATGTATGTACCTTCAATTACAAAGTGTGTTTTACCTACAAAACCATGTATGTATCTTGAAAAAAAAATGTATTTAATTTGAAATGAAACTGTTTAAAAAAAAAAACATGCCTTCTATTCCAATTTAAAACCCAAGCATAATTTTAATTTGAACCATGCTGTTCTCACAAACGCAATGTATTAACATTTAATTAAAACTATCTTTAAAAAATTCGTTATGACTTGTATTTAAAAAAAACAGTTTGCTTTACCTTTAATGCACTATGTTTTCCGTAAAACACAACGCACTTATTCCTGTAATAAAACTGTGTAGGCTTATTTAGTTTTAATATATCTGTTTAAAACAACAACAAGGTATGTATGTTTGTTTGAAAAGCACTGTATGTATCCTTTACTTTAAAAACAAACAGTGTGTCTTCAAATAAAACAAACTGTATCCTTCACTAAAATTAGGTGTGTATCCGTAATTTAAAATTAGGTGTGCCTATTTAATTTTAATAACTATGTTTCTAAAAATAACATGTGTCTCAATTAAAATATGTGCTGTAAAAATTGTGACGATACTACAAAATGTTCCTGCGTTTATTTTCGACAGTGTATATTGGCTGTCTGCATGCCGTGTTAAATTATTCAGTGGTTGCTCAGTATTTAAGGACATATTTAGCGTGCGATGCATCTAATCGGTTCAAGCAACTTCCTAGAAAAATTGAAGTTGGGTTCCAGTGTCATCTTCCGGAGAGAACGAGCTTCTTTTTCGTCGTTTGTTTGGGTATATATATGGTTCGCGACCTTGCCATTCTGTGACGTTACCCTACAGTAGCCTGTTTGTCGCTCAGTGTGCCGTTTGATACACTTATACATAAATATGCAGTACCACTAAGGTCATACGTGTGCTATACCTATTGTGTTAATGATATCGTGTTGCTTATGACCATAACCTCATATACACAGAGCTTTTTCTCCGTAGGAAGACCTTCTAATNACCTGTTCGTTACGCTAACCTTCCGGTCAGTAGGTATTCCGTGTTGTCGACCTCTATAATATGCACCGGCTGACTCTTAATTCTTCTGGCCATGGGTTCAGGCCCGTGTCAACCAACACGCTAAGAAGTTACTCTGAAACCTGCATCTTAAATGTGCCAACCATGTGTAGCCTACTTTGAAGTTTGCTGCCTTTGCAAGTCTTGTCCTGAACTTATACTCTAATTAAAATAATATTACACCTATCGTGCAACCAGTCGTGGTTAGATAGCCCCGTCTCTTGTGTGGATGGTTTGTGTTATTTCTCACCCGAATATGGAGTTTTATTTACAATAAATTCGCACACACTCGACTTGTTCTGCTTTTTACAACTGTTCTATTTCATGTACAGTATGTACTCACGTCTCTTAAAATTACACTCCATATTACGGCATCTGTGTGTAGAAACGTATAAAGAGGGATATCCTGCTTAATAACATTATTAACTCAGACCATCATCTGGATTGATAATTACCCTGACTTATCCTATAAATTTCAGAGGTCATCTAGTCCTAATTAATTAAACACACATTTAATATGATTCATACCTTTTAAAACATACTGCCTAGGCCCAACCACTTTAGATTCCATCACGCCACGTGCTCAAAACTGCCTATTCATCACCCAGTTCCTCATCGTGGTAGACCGCTAACTTCGTAAGTATCGCTCGCGTTCCATACATTAATTAGATCAGCCAATCACTTCAGGACAGGGTGGACATCACTCGGACTACATGGACTTCCTTCCTTCACTTTAGGTTCGTCTGTGGTATTCGAATTCACGTTCAGTCTCTGCTATGATAACACAGCCATTCTAGTTTTTGGGACCAGGTGTAAACACCGTTTTCGGGAGTCGCCACACCTGCCTAATTATTCATAGGCTGGCCTTTTCACTTGCTGAACTGCATTATACACATCTTCCTTTAATATGTTATCCACTTCAATTCACTAAAACTTTGTGTTCCCACCGTTTTAGTCGATTTTCTCTTTAGCTCATGTTTAGCAACATTCTTCGTTTTTCGTCAACCTTCCAACCAACCACTTCCAGTCCGCTGTGTTGCCACATCGTCGTACGGTCTTCGACTATTATACCTCATTGGCGCACGAAAATTCCCCAATGTTTTTGTGCTTCCTTGAAAAAGTCACTGTTTTGGTCTGTAGATAACTCTAGGTACTAATTTAGGCGCACTACAATTTTCTCCATTATTCTGTTACAATTTGTACTGTCATTTTCGTGTCTTAACAATCCATTATCAGTTTTTTGTTAAGTCCTTCTGCTTTGCACGGACTGTTCTGCTTTGCACGGACTGTTTCTTGCTCGGTGTTTATGTATTCTCGTCCATGACTTCCGGTGTCTTGGTAAACGTTCATTGCGTAGGCCAGTCCATTTCACTTCGCTGTTCAGACTCCACCTGTCCTCCCGTGATTGGCTGAACGATATTATTCCACAGAAAGTACTAAACAAAAATTTATTTAATTGTGGGATTATAATATCACCAAAATTAAATTCAACTGAACTAAATAAAGAAAACCTTCTTAAAAACTCATAAAGAATCTCAACTCTTTACAGTACTTCGAGGGATTGGTCCTATCAAATCTAATGAGATTTTATTCCAAACACCCTCTGGTTTGACTGGTTGGGGCAAACCGGCTAGGGCAAATTTGGGTTTCTTTCTTGTTTGGTTATCATTACAACTCTTCACATACTTAGTTATATCTTCATTCATTTTTAACCAAAAGAAACGTGCACCTATTCTCTGTATCGTTTTGCTTACTCCTAGATGACCTGATGTAGTTTCATCATGATTTTGGTATATATTCTCTTGGACCATTTCCTGTGGAATGACAATCAAACATTTATTACCAAAACTATTTCTGTTTATTTTACACAAAACACCATCTACAAGGCAGTACTGTTTAATATCTCTAGACTGATCCTCTTTCGGTAGAGTGAGAAGTTCCTGTATAATTTTGTTAAGTTTCTCATCTTTCTTTTTCAACTGAGCAATGTCGGTTGCCTCTAACAAATATGTAGGTATTTCTAGAGCTTCTTCTTCATCTTTCTTAGTACCTTCTAGGACTGGATTTCTAGATAAACAATCCGCGTCTATGTGTGAAGCACCAGACTTGTGTCTAATATATAGATGTAATTATTCAATTCCAGAGCTAATCTTGCTAAACTACCTTCTGGGTTTTTCATAGACATTAAAANGCAAAATGCATGATGGTCAGTCATGACTCGAAATGGAAGTTGCTAAATATATAGTCTAAAATATCCTAAGGACCAAACTATAGCTAGGAGTTCTTGTTCTGACGAGCTGTAATTCTTTTCAGCAGGTGTTAGCGATCTACTAATATAGGCTACTGGGTGAAATTTGTTATCCTTTTCTTGTGAAGTAGTATTGTTTATATTCCGAATACACTTGCGTCTGCATGAAGTACATGTACTGCATTGGGGTCAAAATCGTTCAGCACTGGTGCTGTTAGCAATTTCTCTTTCAAACATTCGAAGGCTCGTTGCCTTTCCTCATTCCATATGAATGGTTCACCCTTTCTAGTAAGATCTATCATTAGTCTAGCTATCTTATTAAAGTCTTTAACAAACTCTCTATAATAAGAACACAACCCTAAAACTTTGGACATGTTTCACTGTTTTAGGCACAGGGAAATCTTTCACTGCCCTAAGTTTTCCTTCATCTGGTGACAAACGTTCGGGGGATACCTTATAACCTAAAATAAGGGCTTCTGACAAAAAAAAAGTGGCACTTAGAAAGCTACAAAGCTACATTTACTTTTCTTAAATCATTAAACACTTGACGAAGGGCCGTTATATCCGCTTCGAACGATCGCGCAAAGATAATTATGTCATCTAAATACACGAGACAGTTTTTGTACTGCAACGTTTCGAATGCTTTGTTAACACACATTTGAAATGATGCCGGCAAATTTCGTAAACCCATTGGCATACGTGTAAATTCGTATAAACCATCTGCCGTAACAAAGACAGTATTTTCTCTGTCCTCTGGTTTCACTTCTATGCCTTAAAATCCGGAATAGAAGACGAGGGTGGAGAAAAAACGTGCCCCGCCTAGGTAGGTAAATATATTAGCTATATACGGAAATGAAAATGAAACCTCTTTCGATATCTAGTTGAGAGATCTGTAATCAAGGACCATCCGCTTACTACTAGTATCATCTTATCTACAAGTATCACAAGTGCCGCCCAAGCACTTGAACTCGGAACGATTATTCCAGCAGATAAAAATTCTGCAACTTGTTCTCGAAAAATTTAGTTTTCTTTGTGGGTCACCCTGTGGGGATGCTTTTTAATGGAGGAAGCATCTCCTGTATCTATCTCATGCTGTATGGTATGTGTCACTCGCATATAATGAAAGCTAAATGCAAACATATCTCTATTACTCTCAATTAAGTCTACTATTTGAGAACGCTGTTCTTTGGTTACATCAGGACCGATTTGTATGTTTTCTACTTGAACTTCTTTTGCTTCATCTGTGTCTATTATTCCTATCATGTTACTATCCTCGGGTTCCATCTCTGTGGCATCCCTTAATGGTATTAACTGACCCAGCCTTGTACCAATGGTTAACAAGGTTGGTGTCTGAGAAAAATTTGACAATGCTATTTGCTTACAATCTCTATCTATAAGTCCCCCTAAAAACAAATTCTTTCTCGAATATAGATTTCGATTAGGCTCTAAGTACATTACTGAAGTTACATTAATGTCCTCTTTCACTTCAATATCTTGAGGCAAAATGTAAACCGAGATCTCAATATGTACTCTTCGAAAAATGTACTGTATCATTCGTTTGACTTTTATCCAACTAAGTCTATCAAGTCCGCATCCTATACGCGGCATCGCTAATTTAGTTACATGATTTCGTAAACAATGCTTCTTCATTGCTATCAATGAGGATTTAAGTTTTGGCAAAGTTGGCTTTTGGTCGCTAAAACTTTTTGTCACCAAATAGTAAAAAAAATCATTTCCATTTTTCAAAAAACCTACGTCTCCTCGTTTGCACTGTTGCCTTCTAAGATCAGATACACGCCCAAACTTTTCCTTAAACTGAACCGCAATACCATTTCCCATTGGGAAATCTGCACCTACACAATGTGCTAAACTATTTTTTGATTAAAAAACATCACCTTCCTTTTCTATCTAAGTCATGCGTTTTATTCGCCTTGACTTTATTTTAAGAGGCTTCTTTTCCTCAATAACTGCCAACACTGGAAGTTCTACAAAGGAAGTGGTGAAGGGCGGTATTTCGACATCCGTTTGACACTCGATTTCAACTGCGTCTATCGCCGTTGAAACTTTTCCGTAGCTATTTTTCTTAATGCTTATTTCATTACTAACGTCACTGTCTGTTCTGGTTGTTACTCTAGGTGTTTTATCTATGGTCTGAATTCTAGTATCTCTTGGGTCGTCATTTTGTAAAGCTTCATTCTCTTTAAATTTAAAAGTTGTAACGTTAACTTTGAGCTCCTTCTTACCTGAGTGGATATAATGACTCCCTACCTGAGATATCTATGCTCGTAGTTTCTTTGACCTTCAATGCAATCACTGTTTGTGGTCGATGTACTTCTACCCTGGTTGTAGTGTTAGAAATTATTGGTGTTCGATGTTCTGAACAACCTTGTTACACAACGAGTTATCGTCCGACTATAAAATACTAGCTCAGTCTATTGTCGTATTGTTACCGCGTTGTAAGCACCTGGTTCCTCTTTTTAAATTATGTATCTCGGATACCAGGCCATGACATTGCCGAATCAACTTAAGTATCACTTCCGAAAAATGAACCACACAGGAAATCTCTTCCAAAAATAGAGGTGTTTCACTACGTGTGATTTCTACGTGTGATAATAAAAATTGAAATACCTGGGGACATACCTTGCACCGCATTCCTCCTTATAACCACACTCTTTATAGTGGTGGTCTGGGTCAACCTGGATGCTCAATAACACCTCCGTCCTTATCTGAGTATAACAAGGTACTCTGGTTTGTAGCTCCATTCAGGATTACCCGTCTTTGTACTATTTAACACCATGAGTTAATACATATGTTATATATTTATACCACGTCTCAGGTTTGTACGAGATGTTTGGGTCAGTAAAACAACACAACACTGAATGTGTAATAAATAAAATCATATGGAAGCAACTAATTAATTGAGAGTAACGCGTGTTTATTTGTTAATCACAGAGCTACACCTAATATGCACATCATTGCTGATAGCCTAGCTCACCTTTGTGAACACAACCAATTTAACTCTCATTAGCCTAGTCAATCGACTTCAGTTCGCTTGCGCGCAACCTTGTTCTGGCATATACAGAAAATAAATCTATTCTGTTTCAAGTAACATACTTTCTTACCACTAAACAGAATTCCCCACAAAATAACATGACCACCTAACCTATAACTTATAACATATAGAGCTCTTTTTTAGCATGAACAAAATTGTAATAATCTAGACCGGTCTGAATAAGCGCCGTCTTCAAGATTAGTTAATGTATTTTTGTGGTGATAAACTGCTTGAAAGTTGTAGTTCACGCAAAACCCAAGTCGTTACTGAAGTTTATGTCCAACTTAACAATGTCGTCGACTTCACCTGCCATATATTTAAATCATACGTTTACTACTCTTTACGTTATTTCAGGATGCTGATAGCTTGTGAGCAATTATTGTATTACTATAACTTGCTCTACCTTTACTTGGCTACGCCAGGTACTTTAAAAGTTCATTCAAATTACTATTTTTGGAATGCTATTCGAATGTGCCTTGCTGAGACTCCATAATCGTTCTGCCGCTAATCAACTTTACCGAAATTCTTATAGCTCAGCACAAATATTGTAAAAACAGGCCGGCTACAGATCCTATATCAGTAGAAATACCTTTCTGTGGCGAAGTATACAGTTTTACCTCTAATAGAATCGTTTATTGTCGATTATTTCTCTTCTCGACGACCATTTAATTCGATGGCCGACCCTAAAACTCTGTATTCCATAGTTTGTTATACCTCGCAACGACTTAAAACCGCGTTTGCTTCTCTGTTGCGATCTGCACCCCTCTGTGGGCGCTGTCTCCAACTACACTCTTGGCGCGAACTATCACTCGAATTTCTGTAAGCATGTTCACGTTCTGGCTATATATAAAGTCCTGCCGTATCGTAAATCAAACTTTCTGTTTACAATACACTTTCATGACATAGACACTTTTAGGACATTTCACAGTAAAACAATCAAATGAACTCGTCTCAATAACGTTTTTTTAGTTAATAACAATTACATGTTTTACACTGAGTATCATTAATTACATATTTCGCTCGCGTGTACAACACAAACATTAAACCATTTGCTCTTCTTTCACTCTGATTTCCCTGGAATTAGTGTATTACTATTACTGTAAATTCCGTACTTTACAGAAGATCTCCCAGAGTTTTGGCTGTCTGTGTACAACTGACAACTGAATTCTGTCCTTGACAGTGACGACGGACTTTTCTAGTAACTATGCTTCCTTAATTTCGGAAAATCGCATTTATACTACATTGTCCATTCACTCTAACACTTTGAAGAAATACATTGTTTACCCTTTTTTCAAGTCTTAACCTATACATTTATTTACATTGTTCTGTGATCGCTTAACCTAGTTTTATTTCTATTTACATCGCAATTCCTGACTTTCTCTAGTCTCCCTATTAGAGGTTGCTTACCTTTTAATTTTGGACTGTTTTAACTGTGTTCGTATCACTTTAGTACTCTAACCAGGCCCATGCCTGAGGCACGTTTTTTCTGTACTACACGTCTAAACCTCTCAGTACTCCGACCTTCTTACATATTTCTATAACTGCTCTACGTGGACACGTCGGGGCAGGATTGGAGTGTGATCCCTCAGAGTATACCTCAAGTTTCGGTTTTTACCAATTCGTAAGGGCCTACATACCTGTCCTCGAACTTGGCTATTTTTCCTAGTTTCTTGTTCGATTGAGGATAGTGTTTTATTAGCACTAATTTGCCTGGTGCGAATTCTACCTCCTTATGTTTACGATTATAATATATTTCCTGACGTTGGTCATTGCACGTGCGATTTTGAGTTGCTATCTCACGTAGCTGGTCTAGTTCTTTGTTGTTTGTTGTTTGCCACAGTTCCCAGTCAGTTATGTTGTTAGGGTCTGCGTCCTCCGGCCCTGGGAGATTGCTCAGCTCGTTCTCGAAAGCCCACGAATTTTCCTACCAAACAGCAGGTCACTGGCAGCAAAACCCGTGCTATTACTGATCGAATTGTTCAACGCCAACACCAAGAAAGGTAATACTTTCGCACAGCTCTAGTGAAGTTTTTCCACGTGTATGCGCAATTTCGACACAAAGTCCCGATTACGACGCTCCACTAAATTACTAGCGGCCCTTTAACCACCCTGTGCAGCAGTCCTGTACGACCAGAATGTGCACAAACCAATTGGATGTGAGATAGGGTCCTAGAGTATCTAAATAAAGACGGTCCCGTGCGTTAGCAAGCTTAAAATGCCTTTACTCGCCACCTTTTTTCTCATATGATGGCTTAGTCTTCTGGCACGCCTCACACCCTCTTACAAATTTAGTAATATCTTTATGTAGGGTTCTCCAGAATACTAATCCCTGTACATACTGGGTCGTCTGAAAGATGCCGCCATGACCATGAAAAAGACTCTCATAGGCGTACTTCATTATTCTCCCTTTCAAAGAGTGGGGTATTACGGGTAGCCTTTGATAGATAATATCTCCGACCCGCACATGACTCCCATGTTCGACCACGGTGTCGCGTGATGCTATGGAGTTATGGTATAAAATTTGCTCGTCACTCACATCAAATTCGTGTGCAATTTTCTGATTTAGTTTTTTGTGCTTTCTGTTCATGGGTTAAACTCCACTATTTAAATACTCTGTAATGGCTTTAGTATGTGGGTCTAGTTGTTGTTTGGTTTTCAACTCGTCTTTGTCTAACAGCCCCGTTACCTCCCAGCTTTCTGGTTCAGTATTTATTTTATTGCACAGTGTTACCAAAATCCCTCCTTCTGGTTGTTTATTTGTGTCTGAGGTGAGCTCTGTTGATGAATTTTATTCCTTCCGTGTTTTCGGAATCGGATAATTTTTTTTATTTTGCCGACATGTTTGTCCAATGGTTGCTTTCCTTGCCCGTTTACTTTCATACCTAAAAATTTTACTTGTGTTATTGAAAAGGTGCACTTTTTAATCCCGCATGTTAATCCCCCCTATTCTAGGGTAACTAACACTTTCTCGACCTCCCTCAGGTGGTGAGTGACATTTCTATCGCTGTAGATTAAAATATCGTCGATGAAAATCTGCACTGTCTCATCGATGTATTCATGTAAGATGTTCGCCATAGCGGCGCTGAACACAGCTGGGTATTTCTTAGTCCCGAAATTCATTCGAGTAAACTGATAGTTCCCTTCCTCGCAAATGAAGGCTGTGTATTGGCGACAATACTCTTCGAGTTCTATCTGAAAATTTTAATTTTTAGGGCTATGACCGTGAAAAGATGTGCTGCTTTGAGTCGCTGTCTTACGTAACTCAAATTTGGTAAGACCCAGTGTCGTTCCCGGCTCCATCAGTTCACCAATCTTTGGTCACTACAGACCTTTATGTCCCCGTTTTGTTTAGGGACGATCACAAGTGAACAACTCCAAGGACTGACGGACTTTTCTATGACCCTTAAATCTAGTAATCGTTGGATTTCCCGGCGTAACGCAGCTCGATACCTCCATGGAGTTGGTCTAAATTTCGTCTTAATGGGCGTGTCTTTTTCCATTTCTATACGATGTTTGACCCCATTTATTTTCCCTACCTTACAAGAAAAAAATTCTGGGTACCTATCTATCACTTCTTTCACCTCCCCTAGGTTTTCAGTTTCACATCGTGGTAATTGGCCTGGGTCGTCTAACTGTACTATCTCAGCCTCTGGCTGTTGTAGTTCTAAGCCTACTCCTCCTACACTTCTTTCTAAATCAACCCTACTCTCTTTGAGCTGTATCACATTTAATTGAGGCCGTGTGCTTAATCACCTTTCTTCCTCTCCTGTCAGTTTAATTTTATTTAGCAGCACTTTTTTTCCTGCAACTGTGTACGCGGTGACAGTTTCATTATGTGCGTCGATAATCACTCTCAGTTATTTAAGGCTTTGCCATCCGATAATGAGATCAAAATGAAGCTGTGAGTCAATTTCGTACGCTCTTATCGTGATGCTATGCTCGGCATCTACGTCAAAGGCTATGTCTACACAGTTTTGTATCTCACCCTGGCCCTGAACCAGTTCCATTTGGGCTCGCGTGGGTATACGCTTGTGCCCTTCCGGTACACTACTGGACTTAATGAAATTGGCATTTGCTCCACTGTCAAGTAAAATGATCATTTCTTTCTCCCCAAACTGCCATTTGCAGAATGGTAACTGACTACATTCCTCTCCCGGCTNTCCAGACGTGATTGCTGTTGAATACAGCTTTGCAATCGGGCTGGTAACGACGCCTACGCTTCCCCCCTATTGGCGTTTCCCGCTGTTTGCGGTGCATTCCTATCTTTTTTGGAACTGGGTGGATTTCGTCTATCTTTGGACTTGCCATTCCACCCCTGGTACTCTCTTTTCTCCTCTCCGTTGCTCTTAAAAGCCTGTTGTTTCCCCTTAAACTGGGATTGCCCTGTATTATAGGATTGATTTCCACTGAACTGTGATCTCCCAGAATTATAGTAGCCTGACCATCTATTCCTACCTCCGTACTCGTTCCGTGGTCTGTCATTTCGTTGGTACTGGTCATACCACTTATTTCTGTACCCCTGATTGTTGTTTGGGTCGTTATTCTGCCAAGGCCCATCTACGCTGTTGGCTGTGTGGCTCTTCCACCTATTACGCGTCCTACTACTGTCTGGTGTTAACTCGACTTCGGTCTGGGTACATGAACTTGTCGTGGAACTTTTGTTTCGCGGCTTTACTTCCGCTGCAAACACCCTGTTAGGTGTGGTAAAGTCTTTTTTCTTCTTCTGTTCCACCCTATTGCCTCTTTTTACTTCTTTAAAGTCTTTGATACGCGCCATTAATGTTGCCAAATCCTTGCAGTCTCGTATATAATTATACACTAGTGTGTTGAGATCTTCCTCACACCCTGATGAAATAATTTTAATAAGTGTCCTATCTGACAAGGGCTCTGTCAACATCTGATTGATGTTGGCTATGGTGGCCACATACTCATTAAAGCTCTGCCCTGGTTTCTGCTTTGTACTGTAAAGCTTTCTCGACAGAGTGTTGGCATCCCCCCTAAATTGTTCTAAAAACACTTGTTTNAAGTGCTTGTAATCCCGCAAACTGGGTAATACCGAAGAATACCAAATGTGCGCGTCTCTATGCAAAAGTTTGCCTAGAAGCGATACTTGCATGGGTTCATTGACCATTGCATACTATGCTTCCACCTCTTTTAAAAATCTAAGAGGATTCTCCGGGTCAGATCCATCATAGTTCAGATGTGTTGGCACTAATATCACTCAATTCGGATTTGATGCTCTCTCGTATCACCTTATTCTGAGCTTCTTACTGTTTTATTTACCTGGTCCTGCGTCTTATCTGCCATGTTATTGATTTGGTCTGTCACACTTCGGAATTGATCCTTATTTTGATCTGCCACGCTTTTGATCTGAGCCTGCGTTTTATCTGCCAGGTCATTGATCTGGTCTGTCACCCTTCTGATTTGATCCTTATTTTGATCTGCCACGCTTTTGATCTGATTCTGCGTCTTATCTGCCTGAGCCATTATCAACCTCTCTATTCTCCCTAGAGAATCACAGGCTTCACTGAAGCCAGTGATTCTCTAGGGTACACTCATGTAACTCTTCGGCCTGGCTGGTCGCGGTGATTCCGACTCAGATCTATACCCTCTTGCACCTTCTGGGTCCTTCATCCACCCTGATCTGGCTGCTATGCGACTAGATCGTCTTGTAGCCTTCTTTGCTACAACTCTCGTCCTCTCGCTTGATCTATTCGTTGGTACAAGCTTCACCATCTCTCCTGTGCTTGACTCTTGACTATCAGTGTGTGCTACTTCCTCTTCAGCCCCTCCAGATGCCAATTCGCTAATATTCTCTCCCGTTTCCTCCATTGTGGCTCTTCTGGCTTTCGCGTTGCTTCTTGGGTTAACACGTCCCACGAATTGGTCAGCAGAATTTATAATTATATCCGCACTCACGGTGCTTCTTCTTGGTTATCGTGCCCCACGAATTGGTCTGCAACAATTGTGTAGTGCCTCTGCACTCAAGGTGCTGCCTGGTGATCCTGCCTCAATCTTGTTGGAAGGAAAAAACCTACGCACTCACGGTGCTTCCTGGGTTAACACGCCCCTTGTACTCACGGTGCTTCTTGAGTGACAAGCCCCACGTTGGGTCGGCAGATAAGTGTAACACCCGCTTCGTCGCCGCTACTTCTGCACCTACGGTGACTTCTGCAGGAAACGATTGGACGAAGTCTTTGTTGCCTGCCCCCTCGCCTCGTGCACTCCCTGCCTTGGACTACAGATGGTGCACGTGTACACATGTACGGAGGAACCCCCCTAAGCCCTGTCCTCTGCCAGTGGCTTCAGACAAAACTAGTCCGGTCAACAGAGCTTCATTGATATCTTCGGTCTGCTACGTCAAATTCCAGATTTTCGCTCGGGGATCCTAGATTTGTGTCAGATAATTTGCTCCATTTATAGGCTAGCCACTAGACCACTTACACCCAACCTGAAGTAATCCAGCTCCAAGTAACACAATAATTTCTGCTAAAATGATCTATGTCAACCAACTTTCATGGTGCTTCACTCCAAAAACCTAGCTTAGGCGCCCTCAGTACATGCAAAACAATAGTCTGTAATGATACACTGTGAATTTTTATTGCTAAATGTTGGGTCCGCACACTGATACCTTTTATTATGATGTACACTGAAAAAATACACCGAATGTTGGTCACTCTTACCCCTGAAATGCCCTGATATTATGATATACACAAATACTACTTGCATAGATGTAAACTTCACTGTATGTTTATAATAAAACTCAAACTGCTGTGATAGTTGGTTTGAATATAACATTTAGAATTCATATACACCAGAACATTGTTTCACCATATCTCTGGCTTTAACACTAGCATAGATTAGACAAAATCACTACTGGTGCTTAGACATTAATCATTCTCACCAACCAATACCATCAATTCTGTGCAACAATGAATATGACATTTACTAGGGTTGTACAATATGCTACACTTGAGCAGTTAATTAATGTCAGTTTACCTACATCTTTCTGCACCAACTTCCATGAATAACTTATTTCCAGTTACACACACACGTTGCCTATTAGGCAATTCTCACCAGAATATTAACATTACACTTGTGATGAACCCTAAAATATATATATAACCTTACACAAAATACATACCCTATATATACAAAAACAACTCACTTGAAAACTATTTGCATGTGGCATCAAACCATTTACACGGACCAATACGTCCTTGCCCCTTAACTTACTAGCCCCGTCCATGCAAATAGCATCAAACGTCACTCGTGAGCGCTCAAATAAAATAAACAGACCTGTTCCTTCCAGCTGTTCATTGCTATCAAACGATCTCGATTAATTTGCTCGTGGTGCTCCCAGTCACCACTCGCACTGTGCCACAAGTCGTACAATGGCGTCCAGAAGTACAACTTCATCGTCCCACAATCTTCTATAGTCCAACGCTGTATAGTCTACTTATATCTTCCAAAGTCACACACACAATGTCTAGTGCACTTCTTCTACTAAATTGCATCCCAAAAATGTCTAGTTCAACAATCTCATAAGAGTACGTACTAAGCTATGTCACGCTAGGATGGTGACAATAGGTAAAATATAAATTTAGACCAGTGTCCAACTGTCCATAGCCACATGCGACAGTGTGCTACTCGCCCTAATTACACACGTTCCCGTATTTTCATACAACTTGTATGCAAATGTGTGCGAATAACTTTTACTCACTTCACACACGCTAACTGTCATAGCATATTAACTGGACTTAACTAATTACAAACGTGGCTGGCATATATAATTACTTTCATTGGTAACTGGATCATTTACCATGCACAGATTTAATAAATATATTGTACTTACTGCGCATTGCACTTTAACAACTGTGAATATTAGCTTGAAACTTATTCCAGCTTTTCCATTCAATACTTAACAAAATGGCTACATGTGCTCTGTGGCTAATTGCACCAATTCAATCCACAATTCTATCACTGTTATTACATGAATACACATTATGTTCACTAAAACACTTCGCAGTTGTCATATAACAATTACCACTCTAGATTCGCACACATAATTCCTTCTAATATCTATTCTTTCTGCTTTTATTACATTTAATATGCAGCTTCAAAACGCGTGCATTCACCGATAAGGTCTTAGCCAGCCGACGCTCCCCTCGTTCCAAACTCTCGACACCCACTCAACAGCTTACAGTGCGTGCTGCCATCTGTTGACCGGCAACTCCGAACAACTGAATAGCGTATAGCGTTCATCCCGCACTGATAGCAAAACATNTACAGTGCGTGCTGCCATCTGTTGACCGGCAACTCCGAACAACTGAATAGCGTATAGCGTTCATCCCGCACTGATAGCAAAACATCGTAACTTCGCTAATACAGGTCATTCAATCACGCCAGAAAAAACAAACTTAAGAGTATAAAAATGCGTATTCTTGCCATACTGTCTGGCAAACTAGAAATTTGTTTCATCCGTTACACTCATTTACATAGTACGTAATCACGTGCGGTACATAATAACCTTGCTGTTATCAGCTTGAAGACAGCAATAGAACTTTACTCGGCTTTTAATAAACCCGTACACGTAGCAGTACCGTCACACCATGTTAGTGTAAAGATATACACAAACTCCAAACAGTAGATGTAGATAATGACGCACAATACACAATAAATGGTAGTTTTCCGTTTGAAATCTGAAACAGAACTCTTCGATATTAAAAACTCTGTTCACCGTTAAATCTTCGTTTGCCCTCTGGTAATGTAATAAGTAGTTACCGTTTTGACAGTTCTGGCACCACCGTAATCCTCAATCCCACCGTAATCCTCTCAGAGGCTTGCGTAACCTCCCTCTCAATCCTCTCAGAGGATTGCGTAACCTCCCACTCGCTCCTCGCAGAGGACGATTACGTAACAATCCATTCACCCGCCGTTTACCCGCACCTGTCTAGTGACGCCTCTGAGGTGATTACGTAACCCCCACTTTCTCCTAGTGATCCATCTGCGTCTTTCAACATATCGGTTCGTTTGGGCTATAACTGGAGCAATCCAGACCCACCCTATCCCTCTATATTTGATATCTTAGCTCCCTTTTATTTCATTCTGGAAATTTCTA
>KZ881156.1:0-11389 GCA_003456935.1 Machilis hrabei
CGATTTGCACCCACTGCCCTCTAGGACTACATCGGCTGCATAATCGTGAACTGTACCAGCTTCCAGTTACCTCTAATGCTATCTAAGACTACTTGTATGGCATTTAGTGGTACAAACGTAGAGATGTTTAATCATATGTTATGTTAAAGCGAGGTCTNATATACTAAATGTTTCTATGTAAAAGAGTCCCTAAATGGATATGCAAAGTTTAGAATCCTTAAACGTAGATACATTCGTAGTTGTCTTGCACCAGAAGGTATGTCAAAAGTGAGGGCCATATAAAAATATTCACTGAAAAAAAGAACCCACAACTTTCTATGTGACCTGCAAAATTCAGGTTTCCTTAAAACATAGTTAATTTTCTGTTGGAATCCAATAAATACTGCTCTCTGTTATGTATCATCCATATTTTTACACTCACACACTTTAATGTTCCATTTTGAAATTGTTTAATAAAAACATCATTAATACGCATTAGAGCTACAACAGCCTTTCATGTAAGGAATATCTCTAAATTGGGTCCCAGAGCTTTACACTTATCAATGCGGTTGTGGCCATCTTTATTTTCGTTCATCGTATATTTTTTTCTAGTAAGCATAAAGTTACCTTCAATTGCAACCAACGTCATATTGCATATCGCCCACCACCATCTTCAATTTTTACAAAATATACAATAACTTTCTCAAATTAATAGTAACCCTCACATAAACCACCGGCAACCTTCATAAAGCGTATTATACTCTCTTAAGAAAATCTTGAGCTTTCCTTCGTACGTTACCATCGAGTGAAACTGCCTTAATTACATTTGAATACCACCATTATCGTAGGTTCACACGTAANATCTGTAACAGAAAAATAAAGCTCAAGTCTTCTGCACAAACACACGGAACTAATAACTCAAAGTTCTCCATATCCTACCAGTACTAGCCCATTGGTAACAAATCAAAGCCTTGAGGAACATATACCAACCGTCCAATCCTCTAAAATGTGACCAAAATTTATAAAAACCATCATGATCGGATTCAAACCCAGAATACATATTNTATAACGCAGGATGTTATTATCCAGATTGGCAAAGAAAGGCAGGGTGTCCATATCAACAACCATTTAGAAGTTTACACTAAGTTCACACACACTTAAATCATCAACATGGTGGATTTCTTTGTGTTTTGCCGGTGTATATCTGGGATAATCTCCTTCCTACCCGGACGTTATATGTTTCCGGGTTTGGTATCGGGGTACGTTTTACGTAAAAAATGGCATTTCTGTAGCACTAAAAACCCGTGTCATTAGATAGTTTATTCGGCTATCGCTTCATAAATTATTTAATCACCTTCGTGAAATTACTGTCGCTTCGTACAATTTGCGTTTAAACACCACTTTTCTTAAGGCGGATCTGCAGTGGAGCGAGCTAGCGTGCAAAGTGACGTCTTTCTTGCACGTTAAAGCATAGCAAGAATGATGTCACTCCGCATGATCGCTCGCTCCACTGCAGATCCGCCTTGAAACAAACAAAGACTATTCTTACCATAATATTTTGAATCAATACTACTCCTACAACTTAAATCGAAAGAGAACTCATGTTTAGTAATGAATTGAAGCTGAGAAAACTTTTAAACAATAACACTATAGGGTAATGTCGGCAAA
The DNA here is from genome assembly GCA_003456935.1 of Machilis hrabei. Classification (NCBI taxonomy): domain Eukaryota; kingdom Metazoa; phylum Arthropoda; class Insecta; order Archaeognatha; family Machilidae; genus Machilis; species Machilis hrabei. The sequence goes on from KZ881156.1 coordinate 1,648, forward strand.
TGCGACCAGTCATCAAATGCGAGCAATCTAACTTTCCGCGTAAATATTACTAAGAACACTGTGTTACAAGCCTTCGTAGATGTTTCAAAATNACTGGCTAAGCTTCATTATTTGTCTGCTTGTTCCTTACGTGATCGCTAAACCATCCATTACCCTAATATTTACGGGGAAAATTGGACTGCTCGCATTTGAAGACTGGTCGCATTTGCATTCAATACCTCAAAAAACTTTTCTTCGTTAAACTCTACCCATAACAAACCCGATATAAATTAAACTAAAGAGACGTAATTATGTAGGTATACTATGTTGAAAACATCAACTTTACTAATAAATCGAAGTTGAAAAAACTTTGGGGTATAGATTCAAGCGGTACATTAACATTTTAGTAATTTTTTTCTACAAAAATCTAATTTTATAATCCTACAAAAAATATGGCTCTTTACTACGTATACACAAATACCTAATTTATATTGTGAAACGCAAGCCTTAGTCTGTCATTAAGACATCAATATAATAGGTATTCACGTCTCTGTAATGAAAAATATATATTTTTGTTAAGCAATCAAAATTTATGTCGTAACAAAAATACTATTCTTTAAATATAAATAACTGGTTTTCCAAAAGTATACCTGTTACTGTACTTAATATATAAAAAATGTTGAACCTACATTTCCCAGAATACATATCGTAATCCATTTCAGTACGCCCCAGTACTGTACGCGATAAACAAACAATAATCCAATATGCACAGTTCACGCACCCTTCGTCACACTGAACACAAATTGAAGTAACCGATTTGATATAATTACAAATCATACACTCCACAAACGCCGTCTACATTAGCAAGTTAAAACTATTTTGGCTTTTTTGCGGAAAAAATAAATGTTACTCCACCCCACCTCTATCATAACTTNTCTCTACAAAGTTTAATATTCCCAATGTTATCCTATNAAAAACAAACCATAATTAAAATTTGGAATCGTTTTTCAGATGATTTAAGACTAATATGGACTTGTTCAACAGGTTTTCCCAAATAACCCTGGGTTTGCCATCGCAATAATAATATTCTCGGCTCTAACGAGCCTCGAACATTATTCTCGACATCAGACCTCAGGTTATTTGGGATAACCTGTTGAACGAGTCCATATCTATACATATACAGTATATATACAGGGTGGCCTACATAACTCTTAAGAAACATATATCTCGAGAGCTACTGAACCGAATTTGATTAAATTATAAGTGGGATGAAATTTCCCTCGCCCCCCATTAAGTAGGGTGGGAGTAAACTTTGANTTTTCAAGTATGAACCCCTATAAAAGTTACATTGTTGATTTGTACAGTTAAAATCCAGTAGATTTTGTATGAAACATGTTTTACCTAAAATGTTCTGTCGACAGATATGAGCTATCACATGTTTCCTTTGAAATATATTTTATTGTTAATATTAAAGCTTAATCTTAACGCTACATAATCATTTGCAGAGACAGAATCGAAATTTGGACAACACAAACACAAGCAGGGGCTCAGCAACAGTGGCCATCAGCCCTTAATCATTGGGAATAAAAATAAAAACACAGTGGTTGCGTACGTATTTTTATTTTTATTTCCAATGATTATGCGGTGATGGTCACTGTTGGTGAGCCTCTGCTTGTCTTCGTGTTGTCCAAATTTATATTCCATCTCTCCAAATGATTATATATCGATAAGATTACGCTTTGTTATTGAAACAAAATATCTGTCCGAGGAAACATGTGACAGCTCATATCTGTCGACAGAAGCATTTTAGGAAAAAAATGTGTCATACAAAATGTACTGGATTTTAACTGTACAATTCAACAATGTAACTTTTATAGGGGTTCATACTTGAAAACTCAAAGTTTAACCACACCCTACTTAATGGGGGGCGAGGGAAAGTTCATTCCACTTATAATTTCGTTGTTCTGAATCGATATTAACACTGTATACATTTCATCAAATTTTGTTCAGTAGCTCTCGTGATATATGCTTGTAAAGAGTTATGTAGGCAACCNTGTATATATCATCGTATATTACTCAGTGTACTTTCTCTTTGAGGTGACTTCATGTCACAGCTATGGGTGCTTTCGCTAAAAACTCCTATTTTATGAAGCGAACTCTTTGNGCTGATTTTACATCTTATTAAAGTTAGATGTCTGAACATATGTTAAAGTTTTCCATGTAAAGGAAATAACCAATGTCTACTAGACATCTTAAGGTACGTTAAAAGTAAAGTATTCTCTACTAAGTGTTCTATGTGTAAGAGTTGGCTATGTGAGTTGAAAATCCAAGCATTCTCAATCTAAAGTACACTCATATTTAACTTTAATCAGAAGGTTCGCTAGAATAGAGCTACACTTCATTTAACAACGACACTCCATGTCTGGCGAGGGGTTCGAACCCTTGATCCTACGAGTCTATATATATATCAAGCACTTCACAAAAAGGTAGGGACATTAAAAGTGGAATCCAATCACCTCATTTAAATAAAACACTGTATGGCATGCGAGGGATTTGAATCTTTGACCCTACGAGTGTATCTGTGAAGTACTCCACACAAAGGTAGGTATCTTCCAGGCGTTTTGTTAAAATGGGTATATATAGATAAGAGACATATATAAAAGAACTCACCACTGACTTTATATATATATAAAGTGAATGGCAAAATTAAAACCATCCTAAAGCTTCATTACGACGTGGCTGTGGTCTCCATACTTACTATTACGTCACTACTCTGAAGTAACGAAAGTTGACACATAAGTTATACCTTTTCTTCTATGACGTTACTTAAAACAAAATACTATCAACCTTCTCCTTTATAGAAACGCAACATTGACATGACTTCTTTTTCCTGCTATGTAGGCTAGGCGAGACCCTCAAAAACCTCCCAGAGACCATAAAAAAATCCTAAAGACCCTCAATCTCCCTCCAACACCTCAATTGCACCTTACGCCATTTTGTATTGTGCGCGCTGCCATNTTGGATTTGATTAAACTAAGCACTTCTACTCCTTGACTTATTCAATTGCGACCTNCGCCATCTTGGATTCCACCTGACGCCATCTTGAACTGCTTCCGACGCCATCTNGAATTTCTTCCGATGCCATCTTGGATTGTGCGCGCTGCCAACTTTAAATCCCGTATCGCGATGCTACTCCTCTCACGTTGTCTATTTTCTTGTTAAATTTAATAGAACATCATTAACTGTTAGTATCTGTACATCGTTTGTTATCAATGTCATACAAATTGTTTGTATTTGTTGAACCCACAAATAGATTTAATGTTTAAGCGGCATTGAATACTATATCTACAGAATTGAATTTTCACCCACATCCAAGATACTTTACTAAATGAGAACATGCTTGTTGATTCAGAAACATACCATACATATTAGAATGCTAGCGATATGTGTGAATTACAGTACTTGTGGATGTCAATTAAAGTGAACAGATGATAATTTAATTCTAACACAACTAGTTTATGATATACTGTTAAATTCGTAGCATTCCAATTAATTTTTTCAATGAATTACATACGTATTTTAAACGCTGCTAGTGGGTTTACAAGTTNTCACGCCCTTTCCTGACATTTACCAAGCCCCTAGAAGTAATTAACTTACAAAATCATTGAATCGATGTAACACGTGTTTTAATGTTTGGTAGTTCTGATTTTGTCCCCCATACCATACCTAATTATTTGGGGAGCATATATTCAAATTTTGAGTGTTTGATTTAACAAACAAAATGTCANTCATTTATAACTTCTAGCATGCTGCATCAATTATTACTCATATTGATTTAATAGTGCCTTGATAATATATCATCTTTAATCCAATATTGTAAACACATGAAAGCCATGTATCAAGTTATATCTAAAAAATAAAAAAAAATACTGTTTNTGAAGTTAATGTTGAACCAGGATGAATATTCAATTGAAATTAAATAGCAACTGATCCTGCCTCGGATATCCTATGNTTCATTATAACCCTTCATACAGTGATCAACCATTCACGAGTTACCGGAGCGTTACGGTATTTACCTTTGAATTATTTACCAAGCATTAATTCAAGCTCACTGAATATACTGTATAACGCACTTGCAAACACTAATAAATATTAACGGAGTACCTTTCATTTCATCCGAGGACATTAAAATAAATATAGTTTTATGTAAAGTATGGATTTCTTTAAAAAGACCACATATAATGAAACTGTTAAACAAATTTTATATCAAATATAGTATTTGTTTATATTGTAAATGTTAGAATTTAGTGAATTGGTTGATATAAGCCACAAAAAACGTGCTTGTGATGTATTTACTGTACGACATGTAAAATAGTCAAAGTGCCTGTTATCTTATTTGCTTATTGACATTTCATCCACCCATGTGTACATACAGTATTTACTTACAGTATGTGACATCTACTCGCTGACTGAAATGATAGTCGTGACAAATTTTAGTAATACTCAGTTACAAAATTTAAGCTTTAATGTAAATATATCAAGAAAAAGTATTTAGGTAAATTTTAATAAAATACAGAAAGTTCATGTTGGGTTTATGCCAGTGATAATTTAATTTATATTTGTCATACCTTATCATGTCGTACGGATTTTTTTCCTTGCAGACAGTGTCATAAAGACCAGAAAAAAGGTATATTATGGTTAAATGTAACGAACATGGAAGAATTTATTTTTATGGAACAGGATTATAAAGTATTTTATTTTGTTTGAAAATTGTTTGTCCTTCTCAACAACCTTCAACTGCAAATNACCCTAAAAATGTTTAAAAGCAAAATACAATGTTATTTATGTATATCGTACAGAAAATAGGTTTTCATATGTAACTATGTCTTATAATCTAGTCCTAAACCGTTCACATAATTATGGGAATAAAATAATAAGTTTAAATAGCAAGTTGTGGGGANAATTATTATATCAAACTGCAATTTTATGTATTTGTTAATCTATTTGGCAATGACGTAGGCAAGAAAAGCATTTTTTTTCTGACGAGAACTTTGCTTTGCGGAGCACAGAACAGTTTTGACATGACATAATGGAACACTCAGAAAGCTGTGTTCTATTCATGATGCATTACGGTAATAGCTGCACCATTAGTTACAGATGCGCATATCAATCCACTAAAGTAACCACACGCAGGATTATAGATCTAAGCATTTTCCATTAATTAAAAAAAGTTTTTACTTNCATCATCCACTTTATCCTGCGTCACCCACGGAGTATTTTTGATGCTTTAATTTTACGCTTTCCTCCAATTTTGTAGTTTTTGCTTTCAGGCACGTCAAATAATAAAATATGAATGTCCTCACCACTAGGTATAAAAAGAGCACACTAGACAAAAAATCATCAACAAATTTGCAATTCAATCGTTAAACTACCGTACTCTTTAAGTGTTTGTTATAAGAACCGTAACATTATTGCTGATTCACAAGCCTGGAAAATTTTGCATGTTTTTTTTTTCAAAATCCCAAACAGTAATTTTGTTGTACGGTAAAGGATATACTGTACGTGCTAAATCAATAGAGTCTTTGGTTGTTTCGTATATAAAGGATANCAGCTGTTGGAGAGAGGGAATAAAGTTGCAATTATTAGAAACTGTAAATTAAGTCTTTATTGTGACACATTAGACGCGCTATTTATGCTTATNCTTTTTGGAAACTGGAACTCCGTTTGTTTTTCACTCAGAAAATATCTCTCGGAACATGTGGTTATTTTGACGACATCCATTGTCTGAGTGTTCTTGGCTCCAACTAATTCAATGATAATTGTGCCTTTCTGGAGTTTAACCATGTAACATGCCCATCACACGACTTGATTAAANCTACTACTGTTGCTACAATATATGTTTTAAAGCGTCTAAGTTAAAATGTTAAATAATAATACAATGCTGATAAAATGCCTGGAAATATTATAGGCAAAAGTAATAAAAGTATGTCTATTACTTACATAGGTACCAACAACATGGAAATATTTTCAGTGTAGAAACAGTTCAAGCAGAACCTAGAAGTACAGTGTGAGCTTGAAAAAAGTTGCTGAAATTTGTAATTCTATACAGGACGTATTCCAATGGTTCAATCACATTTCTCGTCAATTTTCATACAAAATTAATTCAACTTTTGCATTAACAATTATAATATGTTTGAAATAACGCTACTAAAATTTTCTCAATTTCTAAACAATTTGTAGCTCATTGTATTTCTGTATACAAATCAGTATAATTATCAAATTCCACTGAAATTAAATGGCTTTTTAATAAGTGTAGTAGACAAGGTTCAATTATGTCCTAATTGTCGGCCCCGGTAGCCTAGTGGTTAGTCCCGTGGCATTGCACGCCGGAGGTCCCAGGTTCGATTCCTGGCTAGGGCATGGGTGTCTTGCTTGTGCTGTCCTAAGTGTGTGCACTTGTGTTGGCATACGTCCGAGCACTTACTTGTGTTGTCTTAAATGTGTGCACGTAATGTCAGAATAAAAAAAAAGTGGCCATAAATGTTAGTTGTAACGCCCCGGAAGTAATGCTTACAGGCGGTTCCCGGGGCACTAACACTAAAAAAAAAAAAAAAAAAAATGTCCTAATTGATTGGAAAGAGGAACATCATACTTCCGGAGAGTGTCGTTAGAAGGAAAATATAGAGTTCGCCTGTTTGTTTATCAGGAGAAATCAACGGAGTACTCAAACTATCATTAAGTTTTACTATATCTTTAACAATATTCTGTCAAGTTAACGATTGATTGTTTTGTCTATTCCAGTTTAAGTNTAGTAAAATTTCGTTGACAATTAATACTTTCTGTGTTGACTTCCTAAGTCAGTACTTTATATTTTGACATACCAATGCTATTTACAAGGGTCGTTCGAAAAAAAAAATTATATAGCCAGAACATTAGTCGTCCAATGAATTGATGCTATTGNTGCTNGCATCATAACGGGGCACTATTTTTTGTGTCCCATCGTCATACAAGGTGAGCCCAACCCTCTGAGGGTGACTATAATTTGTTTCGTCATCTNAAAAAATTTCTGGTCTCACGATACTTCACGGATGACGACGAGCTGGAATCGAAGTTGGAGATCTGATTCAGTTCACTTCCGGCGAACCGGTATTACGATGGGATACAAAAGCTGATTCCCAGCTACAATAAATACGTAAAATTTGGAGATGACTACATAGAAAAAAAAATAATCTAATTAATCAAGATTTGGATATAGTAAATAATTTGTTAAGCTTAGTTTTGGAATGAACCTCGAATTTTTATTGCTAAATCTAATTCCCAATATTATTTTCTTTTAGGTATGTTGTGTTTTCAAATTCATCCAACAATTTTCTAGCATCAAGCCATCATTTTCTTGCGAAGACAAAGTAAGTAGCATTANTTTAAGAGTACGTACTTCTAGTATTATTTTTAAAATAATATCGTTTGTTTTTGGCATTGTTTTTTAATGAAAGGAGTAATTTATCAAGACATATAAATCATTTTAAGTTATCACATTTGAAACAATGCAAACCATAACTTCAATTTCATGCGTTTGTGGTCATAGTTTATTGTACATCGTTGAAGTTTAAGTTTTTATGGCAAGTTTTACAATAATGATTCCGCGACATTTTTGGCATATTGCAGTGCATATATTCAGGGATGTATCACCGAAACAAATATCTGGATTGTAGTGATAAATTGTTAAAAGGGTCGTAAAACACCAAACTTCGAGGATCTACAATGAAGTCTGTACAAATACAGTGGTGAATAAACATTTCTGTAAATCAATTTTTTAATTCAAAATATGAAAGGACTTCATTACAGAACATGATTTTGGAATAAGCGTATTATTAACAATAATAGAAAGCTATGATTTGCAAATTTATTGGGTAATACTCTTTCAAAAAACATATAAGAGCTATCTTTACATTTGTTACTAAAATTTATTGTAAATATTTGTATTTGCTGAAATTTAGTCAGTCAAGCGACATGGTGCCATGATATGAGTACTTTCAGTTGCTTGATTTAGAAAAAATTGAAACAAGAAGACAACGCTCAGAAACAAAGGGTTACCTGATTGTGATTTTCAGAGAAGCATAGACAATGGACTTCGAGGAATTAATGTAAGGAATTTTTATTTCTGACGAATCACTTAGCAGGCACCACATAAAAATAAATGCGGAGTCCATTTCCAAAAGGCTCTTTGTCCACCAGTTATCAATTTTCAGCTTTTGGCACCACTGTATTCCTCTACTTCTCTTCTTTCAGAATCTGTTCGGTTTACACGACCAAAAATGATCATATCCAATAAAAAANANATTTNAAATGTGGAATATATGGGCATACAATTCAAGATGAAGATCGTTTTTTTTTTCCAAACAATTTGATGACTTGGACAAGGAGCCTTTTGGAAATGGACGCCTTAAATAAGGGTAAATAGATTGTGTTGGTCACCGTAACGAAACTAAACAGTTTATTGCTGTACTTTACATTTAGCATGTACACTACTATCTGTATATAAAGTGCAATGTTTAAATGGAACATAAATTAGTGTTGCTCTCTTTTCAGTCAATAATACATATGTTATTTTCGAATTTAATATTAATCGAAGTTGACTCAATTTATGGTGTTCGATGTTTTGAGAAATTTAAGGCAACTTTTAATTATTCACTTGGACATATCATCCACTTTTGTTATTGCCACTAAACGGTCATTTTCTCGATGCCACGAATGAACCAGTTTATAATTCCCCCGGGTAACCATTTGAAATTTTCGGATTGGCCGTGCTTGACATAAACTTAATGGATTTAATTTTTTAATCACTTTGAGAGGCGACCGATACCTAAAGAGAGGGGAAGAGTGAGGGGGCATGGGTGGACAGGCAGAAACTAATTCCCTGTGAGCCGTAAAGGACGGTAGTAATAACCTAGGTTAATTTGACTTATTCTAATTTTAGTTTTAGGATCTTTTTATTTTTACATTTGGCTTAGACACTGAGCTACCTGGTGTTGTTTGTGTTTACCTCTGCCTTTATTTTGTGGTTGTACATAATGTAATTGTAGTGTGTATTTTCATATATTTAGAATTTTATGACCTGACAGAGATTTGAAACCATTACTGGTAATGAAACGTTCATAAAAACCACACAGTGTGTATAATTTTAGTAGTCATAGTGATAGACTGTGTGGCAAACATCTTCAAATCCGCAATATTAGTTCAAGATTAATTTTGTAAACACTTAACTCGTGAAAATCGCGCCAGTTCAATGACAACGAGTCGTTTGAAGATCCAAGGAGTACTAATTACAGCGTTCACATTTTAAAATAAAGATTTGAAACTATAATGACAACAACTTAATTTGTTTCTATTGTACCGAAATAATATATACGTAAACATTCTACCATAAACATGAGTCATTTGCACGTTACATCTACGCCTTGATAAGGACCGATGGCAGCTACGAATANTGTTGGAGCAAGAAAATTTAGTAATGTCGCAGATGTAATACATTATTCATTTCANCCCATTTGATCGTCCCTAACCACGTTGCATCAACGCTTTAAAAGTAACTATNGNTTTGCTATTGGATTATGGTNCCACTGTTATGACATCTCAGGTCTAATGGAGACCACATCCGTGTCGTAATAACGCTTCAGGATAACTGAATTTTGAATTTTGCCACTCAGCCGACACATAGCCGGAGGTGGGATCTATTACATCGAACACTTATCGATGGGACCCG
>KZ881157.1:2768-15088 GCA_003456935.1 Machilis hrabei
TATGGTATTTCTTATCTCCTCGGTTAAGTTCAGATGCTACTGACAGTGTCACGATCTCAGACTTGTCTGGTCTAGTGGCTATTAGACCAGAAGTTGTGTTTCGAATCTCACGTCAGACATGGTTGTTTGTGATTGTCCATATATCTCCATTTTTATTTGTCTTGATATGAACCACCAGGCGTAAAACCCCACATATCAGCATCATGACTTGTTCACATGTTTAAATTACAGTAGGATGTATAGTGTAATGTAGTGCGTTCATGTTTTCCTAATAAAAATAATAATGATTATGTAAATAAAGGGTGTTTCAATATCTCTGAGAAAATTTGTCGCCTTCGGAAAGGATTAAAGCCAGGTACTGTGGAATTTATTCTCCAGCTCATGTAAGCAACCTTTTCACGCGTTAAACTTCTCTGCCGTCTCAGCCTGAGAGAGACAAATTTTCTCAGTAAAATTGAAACACCTTTCATTTAAATAATTGTTTTGTCTGAGAACAAAATGTCAATAATGATTGTGGTCCAGTATTGAAGTTTTTGTATAAAAGATGTGTAAACATTTATGGATTAAATACTAACATCATGAAGTATTGGTAATTGGTGTGTTATCATAAAAGGCCAGGTTCGTCATTTGTACACAAATAGTTGACTGATAAGAGATTACATAAATGTCTGTTTACTGACGTGTAAAAGTTATTCATCTTATTGCATGTCTGTTTCATTAAGACACAAATCCAGTCTCAATAGCTACGATTAAAAAATTCACCCTCCGTTCGAGCCAGCTGTAGTAATACAAGTGTCTGAAAACTAGCTACGATTCTATTCATACAATTTGTTAAGACAAGTTTTGTTTTAAAACTGGTAGAATTCTATGTAGTATCATCCAAATTTCTATAAATTATTCATCCCAGACATCTGTTACAATTATAATTTCTTTGTTGTGCTTATCAGCCAGCATTGCTCCCACCATCTTAGCAAGTGGCTTCAGCTGTAACAATGTGAATCCAATATTACGATTATCTAGCTTTCAGTAAACGCGGGAACATTCGCAATAATGAAGATGCAATACACGTCTAACCGCCAAGTATTTTCAGCTTTAAGCTAGCTTGGCCTTGAAGGCTGTCATCTAACCAAAGCTTTTGTTATTAAATTGTGGTTGGTCAATTTTATTCTGTCAATGAGCTATAGCTGGCGAGATTTTAGTGTTGCCTTTGTGAACCGGCTGGAAGACAAGAACTCTTCCAGTAAAAGATTAAAGGTAAGATTGATGTACCAAATATGATTTACTTATGTAGAGAGTATTATATTTAGTTATGTGTATATATTTACAAAAGGACCAGACAATAATGTAGCTACACTTGAATACCATGTATTGCGAATAAGATAAAAGGACATTTACTGATTCAGAATAATGCTGGGTCTACAATGAGCCTTAGACCTAAGATATTCAGTGGAGACGTTCTTCTTCCCAAAACTAGTGATCCACAATGGTGTACTAAGAGAGTTTAAATTTCATTCAATAAGAATTGAGAATGTGTTCTTCTTATATTTTGCGTTGCCTCTACTAGGTGTACTTTTCATTGATGATTTATTCAAAAAATAATTGAGGCTATCTGGCCACACTTAAGCTGACTTGCCGTAAGAGATGGGAGTTGACCATCTCCGTTAGGTAAAACTGTCGTCTCATTAAGTCTCACTAAAGCCTTCCCTAAATATTACTGCAGAACAACCATCTTCAGACTTTTCGACTTTCTTTGTTCTTCTTTTGATGGGTGGGAATCACAGTGAACATATGTATTTCCTCCACCGATCTTACTATATTTTTGTGTCTATCTCATGATACATATCTTATAACACGTCTATTTTCTAATTCTATTCAATGGCCAAGAGAAAGCTTAATTAATACAAATAATCAGCAAAGTGAGATTGCAATTAAATACCTTCAAATAGCGCTCTATTTAAATTTGTCTACAACTCAAGCTTTCGAGATTATAAGACGATCAGTTCCTTTGTATAGGTAAAGGAGCAGATTACTTCAATCGTTGCAATAAAAGTAATTAAAGAGTAGCCATATTTTTCTTTCTTCTTACAAGACACTCATGCCAATAATTGAAACTACGTTTAGACACATGCACTTGAATATGGCAACACGTACTTATTATTTTTATGGAAGAGTTCAACCTTTTCTCATCCTTATATTAGTTAATAACAACAAACTGAATGAAAGTACCACAAGGACATAATTATATATATTTGGCAACATGGGAATGGTTGAGCAACTAATGTTGTGATTTGGTAATTTTATACGTGAATTTAAACTAGGCAACAACAGCGCAACGACTACAACTTTGTATTTACTTTAACATATTTATTTTATATTCTTTAAGTGTTAGTCTTATCTTTAGATCTAGTGTTTGTTTATTACTGTAAATATGCTATAGTTTACAGTACAAAGACACGTTGGCTGCATTGTAGTTATTATGGTTATGTTTACATAGTGTACTGGTCATTGCCGGATGACTGAACACTTAACACTTGTAAAACATATTACCTGCTATGAATACTTAGCAACTTGTACACTTGTACTCGACAGATAGACTTTCACTGGCCGGATATCACGTCAGTACATAATACATATATCATTTCACCTGTAGTTACTCACACTATTAACATAGTACGTAATCAAGCACGGCACCTTGCTGTTATCAGCTTGAAGCCAGCAATAGAACTTCACTCGGACTTTAATAAATCCATACACGTAACAGTACCGTCACACCATGTTAGTGTCATTAAATACACAAACTCCAAACAGTAGGTAATGACGCACAACGCACAATAACTTGTAGTTGTCCGTTTGAAATCTGAAACAGAACTCTTTGATATTAAAATCTCTGTTCACCAATAAATCTTCGTTTGCCCTCTGGCAATGTAATACTTCTTGCAAGAGTGCATAACCAACAGTTCGTCACTCTTCCAACTTGCCAGCTAGCTCTTAATTTTGCCTTGTCGAAACATTCCTCATTGTTTATCGAACACGAGGCGAGCCGTTTCAGCTACATACACTTCAATTTTACTGTTTATGTTTCTCATTCTCGGCGTATTTGGCTAACCACATCGACGTTTAAAAGTACCTTGATCATCACTTAATATCCACCGTAACCACATTGTGAAAGTAGAAGGTTACCTTACTCAATTCATCAGAGACATTGTAACGAGGCAAATGACCCGATTAAAACGCGTACGCGAAATACTTTATACCTTCGTATACGTATTANACTCTACACGAAATAAAATAAAATAAAAATAAAACGAAACAGAACAAATTCTGTTTACATTACATTACTATAATTATATATTATCCCTTTCCTACCTGAGTAGCACAATCGTGTTAAGTGATACAGTTATTGGGTTTTATACCTGTTGTATCTGTGGGTAAATAAATAAACATTGTGCTCATGAAAAGGGTTTCCTTCTCACACGAATATTGAACATAGCACTAGGCTTATGACAANGACATAAGTAAAATTTAAATTATTTTAGCTGGCGTCAAGATGTTTTCTAAAACATAAAGATCTTAGCGTAAATAAACATATTGCTACGTTTTCGAAACCGTTTTGGCACCAGCTACACGACAGTGCAATAAAAACGTAGGTTGCCATTTAAATATTTAAAGTTGCCCTTCACGTGACCTCGACAGCCCTCCAAAGGTCAAATAAAAACACCGTTTNAAGTCGTCCTTGAAACCATACCTTTTGTATTTTGTATTTCCTCTTATCTCGGCTAGATTAAAACTTATTAAAGTGGAAAATTTNTAAAAAGACATCCTGTATATATGTATTACTATAAATACCAAAAATGTGTGTCACATACGTTATTCCTTGAATTTCAATTTTCAAATATTCACCACTTGTTCTATTTCTGCTTTTTCTTTCAAACCTAGTGTTGTTTGCAGGTCTGTAATATTCATAACACTGTTAAAACATACTCACAGTTCTCAAGATTTTGCTTAAACCCAAATCGCATAAGAACAGTTTTTCTGCCAGAAGAAGTGTCACTAATAGCAACAGACGACTGTGAGGTTCTCTGGTGTTGTCTGATGTACATTTGTGTGTTCCTTGAAACAGAAGTGAAGATTGGAGGTCTGTTTTCAGGTGTCCTAATTGGGCATGGAGGATTCTGAGGACAGTGCAATTGCGTACATTGATTTAGAATTCGTTGAAACTGCGTATAGTGATTTTGCGTACGTCGATTCTGCGTACATTTCAAAAGGGTGTGTGATTTTGTGTACACAGTGCATTTGCGTATGTTGATTTTGCGTACATCATGCAACTGTGTACGTTGATTTTGCGTACACTTAAAAAAGATGAATTATTATACTTCTGTGATATGCAAATATTATGATGTGCGTACATTGTGATTTTGCGTCCGTTGATTTTGCGTACATTGTAACTTTGCATACCTACGTTGATTTTGCGCACATTGTGATTTTGCGTACGGTGATTTCAAAATCAACGTTCTCAAATTCACAGTACGCATTTTCAACAGATTTGTACGAAATTCAACGAACGCAAAATCAACGTACGCAAATGCACTGTCCGCAAAATCGAACACGCCTCCTAGTTGGCCAACATCTAAGAACTGCTGTATGGTTCGTTGCCTAGACTAATTGCACGGTCTATAACGAACTTAACAGTTCAAAACTAAAACAGTGTCATGACTGAACAGCGCAAATCTAGACAATATGGTGGTTTAGAGTAGTGAAGTTGTGTTCATTTCTATTTAAATTTGTAAATTCGGTATGTTTATACAATTCTGTCGTGCAATAGATAATGAACATCGAATTTAACTGCACCGGAAATACAGAACAAAGATTTCAATCTTGAACGAACAAAACAGTTTATCTTCAAACATATTATAAAATGGTTTATTTGTTGTGTCACTGGCGCTCTTTCGGTGTGATTTGCGGCAAACATTATCTTTAACATCGCCCTGTTCCAAAGATGCTATTACTGTTTCTGGCAGTAAAAATATGTTTGTGTGGTGTCGATCGTATTATACTGACTGGAGAGAGGTGAAAGTCACATGACTCCGATAAATTTGAAATCAAGTATTCCTTGATTCTAATATTAGAAAATAATTTTTCAAAACAAAATTAACTGTCATAACATAATGGCATATTAGTTTCACGAAAATGCACAAAACAATATTTCTAGATGTCACTTAGTCTTACGAAATGCAAAATATTAATTTTAATTTTTGTTTTGATGAGGTGAGAAACATTGGTCGACATTAAAATCTGAGAGGAAGATGAAGAAAACGAGACGGAAGAGCGTCAGACATTTTCGGGGGAGGAAGTGGCTCCAAGAAGAGACAAGATAGTTGAAAAAAGCCGTAGGGCTTTGCAATACTCGATTTCAAATATTGAAGTTCGCTATTTGTATGATATCGAAATGTTGCCGATATTACGAAATATCGAGTTTCGATAGTTTCAGATATCGAAAAAATAGAAGTATCAGAAGTAGAAAATTTGATACTTCGAATTCAAATGTCGATATCGATATTTTTTACATTTTCGAAACTTCAAATGAATAAATATTTTTCGACATTTGAAAATTGCGATAACGACAGTTTTCAAAATTCGATAATTTTTCGAAATTAGAAAGCATCGAAACTCGATATTTCGAAACGATTTTGAAAAATATCGATACATCGCACAACTCTAGACGGAAGCACATCACAAAAAGGACCCAACTGCAAGCAAGCAACACTCCTTCTATTCTCTCTCTGTATATATATTTACCTCTATGTGATGGTGCTGTACTCTTGTAAATAATACCGTTATCGCTAAATATATAACTACGACTTTTTCATTGGCTCACAGCCATAACTTTTATAGTTTCTGTTTCTGGGTATTTGGGGAAAATTGTTATCAATTGTAGGTTTGGACAGGTGAACTGATGGTATCATATGATTTTTAATATTATGCACAACTAATTTCCAACTCCTTTCTGAAGTCCCTGCAAATAATTGCTGGCATTTTTCATGAATATTAGTTGGCCTAGTAATGAGAACTCTTCTGATATTCTTACTATACTTTCCTATCGAACCGCTAGTTGGCGTTGTCAGAATAACCAGTAGTTACTTGATGTTTTCAGAGATCTTTCAAACGTAATCGTTTATGTTTCAGAAAATGTCGTCATCTCATTGCTCGCTGGTATTGTCAATGTTCGATAATTCCGTAACTACTAACAAAAAACATAACCTGAAATGTATATTTTAATGTTCGGTTACAAGAAAAGTCAAATGGTTGCTACATTCAGGTTATGATTATATTTACAAAGTTAATTTCAATCAACAAATAAGATCTAGAAGAACAATATATGACCTCTTGCAGTAGCACACTGTCTCACTTCAAAGTACTTCCATTGACATCCACATCGATTCAGATTTAAATGCAAATGGAAACTTATTTTCCATTAAAATTAATTTACCAACTAAATTAACTTTAAATTAAACATGTCTCATTTAACTAAAAAAATAGTTCACCCTCAGTGGGGTCTTTGGAACCCGTTCTCCATATGACTTGGGATGAATTCCTGCTGAAGGTGAAATAATTTATCAGTTAAATGAGACACATTTCATTTAAATAACTGTTTAAGATTGGAAATTGTAACTGAAATTTTGGAATTTAGTTTTTAATAAATAATTTACCTCCGTTCGTCATCTTCTCTTGATCATTGACATAAATATTTATGATAATCATCGGATGTAGAAACTTTGTTGATCCACTCCATTGTAAGTGTTTTATAACTTGATGTTATGTATAATCAGTAATTAATATGTGTCGCCGTCATGTCAAGGAAATCATTTTAAAGTTAATATTTATTAGTGCTACTGATCACAAAAGCAACAACACTAAGATCGTGACTCACTTCAGTTTAACAGAGTCACGATTGCTCTATGAGTCATGAACCTCCAACTAAGACTGATAGTTTGTTTGCTTTTTCTCATTTCTTACAAATTTTGTGAACTTTCTCTCAGACGTGTTTTAAACAATAAGTAGATGTCAACAACATTTTCAGACCAAGGGCCACAAAAATGTCTTACACAGAGAATAATTGTAGCTACGAAAGGATACCAAGTCTTGCCACTTTCAGAATTATTGTTCTTTATAAATGTTGTGCTCTAAATTTGAGTAAAAACGTATTACTTTTAGCTTGGCTAGTAACCTTGAAGGTGATATTTAGCCCTGAGTATAAAGGCTTTTCCAACGACTGTGCCTATGTCGAAAACCACATTAAGCCACATATACGTCGTTGGAAGGCGGAAAGGAAAAGTTCAGTTGTATGTGTAGGTTGCTATGGTGGGGTATATAAAATGGGAGAGGTCCGGCAGCCAACCATCCCAACGTATTCGGAGTGGACGAGTTGACCAACTTCCAACTATCTGTCCATTTTCTTCGATGCCCATGTTATCACGAAGATAGCTATGCCATTTGTAAATCTCCCTCTAGGGGCTAATGGATACCTTCTTTGATATTTCTGACCATACATCCATTCCTATAACTATTATATCAAATATCTATATATCATTACGTCATCCAAATACGAATCCGTTTTATAAATCAAGCATAAGGCATGATCGTCTTCCGGGAGGGCCGTTAAAAATCGGGTCCCTATAGCATGTGTTAAATGTAAAAGAACCCACCAATAATTATGTGTCGAGCGAGTACCAAATTCATTCATCTTGAAGCGGCGTGACGCGGCACCGCAAACCCACATCAACTTTTAAGAGATCAGTAACAGTTGCAGAATGCAATAATGAGGCAAGTAGATCACCAGGAATACACGACCAGATTGTTTTTGGAAACCAATAAATCATATTTCTCAGAAGTAGAAAGGTTCGTATGTTTCTGTGGGCTCTTTAGTAAAAGGTGTTATGACTTTAGTTCCAAATACACCACAACCAATTGCAGTCCGATAATCTCTCCTACACAATGACTAATGTAGAATTAAGATGTTGCTCCAAAAGGTTGGACGCTCCAGTGATGTTCAGGTAGTAAGACATCTATAAGCTGTTTTTATATCTGTATTGTCAAAACTAATAGAATGTCAGCGACGCAGACTTTTGAATGAACTATACGTTGTTTGCAGGCAACAGAATTCTCTCTCACAACAGTAACCTATATTATAGATTGCTACAAAGGTATGACTGAATTTCATACCCACCAGTGAACGAGACAGACAAAAACGTTCTTCAACATTGCACTGCACCGTTGCTCTTTGAATACTGACACCAATCTTCTAAGCAACCCTCAGGATGATCGATGAGCGTGATGCATATACCGACACCAGATGAAAAGGCTCCTAATGATCAATGGAGATGAATGAACAATCACAAACAAAGACACTCACAACACCAAGATTTGTGTGGGAATGGAACACGTGACTTTCGTAACTACTCCAGCTCGTTATCACGTATTCTTCAACGAATGGTGTGCTAAACCTAAATATATATTCTAATATGCAAACCAGTAAACGTTTGATTCGATTTGAGTCTAGTAATAATTACAAATACTCATATATAACGGTCTTTCGTGGAATTATTATGTTAACATGAGAACAGTACAGGAATGTAAGGCAGACTGTATATAACACGTTGGTATTTCTTGTCATCTAATAGTGCTGAAATGTTTGAGATCCAAATCATGGAGGTTAAAAATAGTCTAAGAGCTTTGGAAGATGCAAGCGTCTACCTTTTCTGAATATCAGTACTTCTAGTCTGACATTAGCTGATCATCAAAAGGGGTTTCTTCTCACACGAATATTGGACCTATCGTCAAGCGAGTACAGCTCTGCACTAGACTTTAACAACATCTTACCCCGCAATCAACTTTAAGTATTTGGCAGGGTGTGCAACCCTTAAATGTAAATTTGTGGAACATGACCTTTAAAAACATATTCTGTAACAAATACATTATATCCTCTATCTTTCTTTCTAAAAAGATAAGTAAATTTTATTGGATATTTTCAATTTGTAAAAAATCAGAATATTTTATTCCCAGTCACCAGAGAGCGCTCGCTGGTGTAGCTTCCACTCTAGTTAATGCGTTAACCCCTCGGCTTTGATGTTATCTGTCTTCACATCAGTTTTTTATACTTTGAAAGCTGTAACAGGCGTGCCAAAGTATACATATATCGGGTTACCATAGCCAACTCAAAATCTAAAAAGATAGTGTGGTACGTTTACGATGTATCTGCTCCATATCAGCGCTCTCTGTTGTTTCAGAATCAAATTGGCCGCTCAAAAACTTGACGGTATAAATATTTTCGAATGTCACTTTTAAAAGTGCAGTGACCGCGTCTTTTCTTGTTAGAAAATGAAACTAGTGTATTTATTTCATCATTGATTTTTTTTGGAGAGGCCAAATTCTCGCACTGATCCCCCACAAATATAAATTTTTAGGGTGCAGAGTTATGGATACGTGCTATATTGGGCTACAGTTAACCAACGATTCGTTCGATGAGATTGCTGAAGGTACACTTTTTATAAACCCATTCTGCTCAGCCACTGCGAAATAATAAATATTGATATGCAGACAATGTGGTCACTCGCATCTTGTAAATCCATCAAAATATTCATAAATATTTTACCTCATTGGAAACAAAACATTTTCCGTGTGAATCGAAATATGTTAGAGTTTGAATATGTTAATAACTTTTCAAATGTAAGAGTGAAAGAATTCCATAGTTTATTTCTCGAGAGATAGTGTAACTCTGACGTAAAAGACTGGAAAAAGATAATAAGAAATAAAAGTATGCTCAAGGAGATATATTAATCGTATGACTTCTTACATTCAAACTGCAATTTATTATCTGATTTGAACATGTTACAAATTTTGTCCTTAAAACGTCTAAACACATTTGATGTAAATTTATCTACAAAAAATTCAAGGACCATTATCCTCCTCTTATCAGTCCTTAATTATTTTCACACCTTGTGGGAATTGAACCCAAAACATTCAGCACCAACTCGTTTAGTGTTAAGAGTGCACTCGGCCGACCAGACACTTCTACGATGATTGTCAGGGATATCGTTTATATTACTTTTCCACACGTCCACATGAACCTCTTACATCTGATTATTCACACATAACGTAGGTTATATTGTGTTAGGTGATTTGGTGCCGAATGTTGTGGGTTTGAACCCCGCATGGGGTGAAACTATTTGAAAACTAGTAACAGGATCGGATAATGCTCTTTGAGTAATGTTCAAAAATCCTCAACACTAACACCTCTAAAAAAATTGATAAAATTTTGCAATGAAACACGAAGTAAAACTCGAAACTGCATCGTTAATTATAAATATCATTAATTACAGTTAAACTTAACAATTGTGATTAAAAAAACAGTACATTCATTACATATTTTATATCTAATTTTCATATATATATCACAATGTTTGTTGTATTTGAAAACCATAATGTAGAACAAAAATTAAATGTAAAATGGGCTCATTTTAAATTAAACTCACCGAACTGAATACGAAAGCAGACAAGTTTAAAAAAAAAACTTAAGAAATTGCAGCTATCCCAACAAGCACAAGCTAAATAAAGCCTTATTATTACTATTATTTAAAATTGCCCTGTATATAATTATACGTATTTTGCAAGCATGCCCAAGTTATGACCCGATGAAGCTATAATATACTTGACAACCTTTTCGTTCTTTCTTTCTTCCTTTCGCTTCTTCTTTCCTTTTCATTTCTTCTCCCTTTCATTTGTGTTTTGTCAACTGAATCACAATTGTGTTTTTTTAATGTTTGTAACTGGTTGAGGGGAAGAACGGCCTTCTACGGCCGAAGTCTTCGCCAGCAAATAAAGCCGTCTTATTATGTTTATTGCCATTTAGCTCTGGCGTTAGTAATTCAATAAAACTACAGATTGCACTGCAGTCTCGATAGTGCAAAAACACGCTACCTAGCGGTAAAATATTGAAGTACTCTCAAACGCGTAACTATTTCAACTAACCTTAACTTCCAGAAATTGCTACTGAATATACATAACGAATATTAGAATAGCAAAGCATACTCGGGCAAGAAAGTTTGTACTAGTTCAAAAATTGTATTTCNCACTATCTGTGTCATGTTTTCTTGATTTATAAATAGACAACAATGTTCTGATTTTTAAAAGGCCAAACTTAAGTAAAAGTTGCCACTTTCCCTGAATTCAACGTCATCGTAAACCCCCAACTAGCAGAATCTCGTTTCTGTGTGAAATTTATTTTTGTGACAACTTGGCAACACTGATTTGACCAAGCAGAATATTTTTCTCGAGACTGCATCTGATACATTGAACTGAAGAAAAAGTGGAACACGTGCTGTATGGGAGAAAAGTGAAGCCTTTCTGACCCCCTAGCCAGGAAAGAGGAAGTGGTCATAAAGGTTTCACTTTCAGGCGACGCTCTCCACTTGTATGGAGCTCACTGATCTGATATCGATTTGCATTACTTCCTCTGGAACGCACAACAGACGAGATATTTATGTAGACACAACCCTTGCTTTATAACCAAAACTAACTCCTCTAATTTTTAGGGTCCTTGCTTGAAAATTGACGATATTTTCCTTAGAATTACTTCACAAAATCAATTTAGCTTAAACAATAATCTCAACTTCCAATTTTTGACATTTACCATGGGCTTATAATTGTTCAACCTGGTGAATTTTATGTCAATATCGTATATAATTCAAGTATAACTATATTAAATCAATTATTGAATCTGTATGCATATGGGTGTGTCAGTTTGTCTAGATAAACAAAATGTTTTGACAGCAGGTTATCGAAAACTGTTTATCGTAGAAGACTCACTTTTGCACCAGATGTTTGCAAATAATTGGATGATCATGACGGTTTTATTATTTTTAATTTTAAGTCTGGATTTCGAAGTCGCAGGCTTTTACTCCAATTATATGCAAGAGCCATATCTCGTAAAATAAAAATCGTACACGGTTGATTTATACACCAAATTTTGAGTAATATAGCTGAATTTTAAAAATAATAATAATTTTTAATTTTAAGTCTCGATTTCGAAGTCGCAGGCTTTTACTCCAATTATATGTAAAAGCCATATCTCGTAAATTAAAAATCGTACACGGTTGATTTTTGCACCAAAAGTTTCAAATTGTGAGTACTATAGCTGAATTTTAAAAAAAAATAATAATTACGGGTTCGAGTCAATAGCAATTTATTTGATTTAGAAGCTCGTGAAATACCTCACAGAAAATGTATCACAATCTCAAAAATTATTAGCCAGGAAACGTTGATTT
>KZ881185.1:0-10561 GCA_003456935.1 Machilis hrabei
GTTGAACAAATCCGGGAAACTAAAATTGAGGAGACATAGAACAATGCCTTGTGTTGATTTTTGTGTAACATTTTCAAAAATTAATTAAAATTTAATACGTGTAATTTGGTATATTCGGCTGTAGGGAGTACACTTAAGCATAACATTAGTTGTAGAGAACTTTATTTTTTTTGTACGATGAGTACTTTTCGAGATATTCATATTTTTAATTTTAAATGGACCACACTGTATATTGTGCGAAAGGCGTTAAGAAAATTTAGGTTCGTTCCAAGGACATTAAGCGAAGTTCATTAAAAGTTTAGCAAATCGCGTACAATGCGAAAGTACTACTAATGACATAATACTGCAGTTCTGTATGCGATCCTCAACTGGTAGATTCAATTAACTACATTGAAGGGCTACAGCGTTGGGCAGCAAGGTTTGTGTTGGGTAGTTACTTTAGATTAGATAGCATATCAGGAATGTTAGAACAANTAAATTGGGTTTCATTAGCTGAAAATTGCCACGAAAATAGGATAAAAAGGTTTAAACAAATCATTGGCAATCAATTGTCATTAAACTGCGAACACGTGCTGCAAACAGCTACATGTCAAGGTAGAAACGATCATGTAAATAAGTTAAGAGAAGTTAGGTGTACNCCGGATGGTCGACGGTNCTCGGACAAGTCAGGAATGGAGTCGTCTACACCCCTGTCAAATACTAAAAGTTGGTTTCATGTTAAGATGTAGATCAATATATCTTAGAAGAGCACATATTTAGCGAAATTTTAGTGACCGATTTGTGAATTTTTAGTAGCGTGTAAGCACCCTGACTGAATGCCTCTGATTACTTTCTGNGGGAATACCGAGCGGAAAATCTTTAGAGTAATGATACGGCAAAACTAAAAGAGATTCTACGTCCCTTATGAGGAATTTTCGCTCTAGTTGGCAGCATTGAAGAAACGAGAATGCAATTCGTGTTGCAGATGTAACTTTAATAGATGAACAGATTAGCCCAAGTATATTAGACATATTAACATGTGTTAAGAGTTATGCATGGATTTGTGTCATCTTTTCTGATATAAAGTTTAAATTCTTAAGCTATCTCCTTAAAAAAACGCTAAGTACAGACGTTCAAACATCTGACATTATTGGAAGACAACGGCGTACATTTCGCATCACGTGCTGCTCTGGTGATGACAATGATGTATTATGGTTTCACGAACTATAAAAATCAGATATACGTCATTTGTGGACTATGAACAATGGTTATTTTTTATCAAGAGAAATCAATGCACATCACAAACACTGAGAATGATGTCATTCACAATAACCAGCTTTTTGTAGGAATTGAATCCACAACGTCCGGTTATCTCTACTGTGGTGAGCACACTGCTATGAGACTTTTATCTATTTTGTGAGGGAAATTGTCTTCTGCTTTCGAAGGCACAGTTTAGTTTACATATCTAACACTCTTTAAGATAGAATCCATGAAACTAAATCATGTTTTACGATTATGTAGTTTTGCATTGTCAATTTACAGAAGACTTTTTGTTCACTTTTCTGCTACCTTTCAAACTATAGTTGAACTTGTTATTAGTGTTTCATCTCTATGTTTTAGTCTTGTTTGTGTTTACTTGTCTATTACTAAACTCTCTTCTCGTTTTAAGTTTCTATTGTTCATCGATACCCTCTTTTACACCAAATAAGTGAATACATAGAAATGACTTTCGATTTTCTATTATTCAAAATTTCAGTATTAATGTATGCATGCTTTATAGAATTTCTATACCAGCAATTGCACACTGCGGTGATTATTACGTCAAAGGCACATGTATATTAAGTATATTCAGTACTCCCTGATGGCTGTTCAAATTACCTACTGCAGTGTCCACAGATCATTGCGTTGTTGAGTAGCCAGCTATTTTAAGTTGTAAAAAAGGCTAGTTTAGAAAACAATTATTTTCAACAGCTTTCATATGAATATTTTATTTAGTANTACGAACATAATCTTAAACAAACAGCAGATTTTGCTAAAATTATACATTTGTATTCAATAAAAAGTATTTTATGGAACATTCTAAATTGTAGCTTAACATTTCACTAACTTATTTACACACTAATTAAAAATTAAAACCACCAAAAACAAATAGAAATTTAAACAGGAGAATAAAAACTGCATCTGATAAGGTGAGAATTGACCAGTGAACCCAGTCATGGTTTACACATTACAATTAGTTGTAGTGTAAGGCAAAATGTTATGATGGTTTCTCCAATCAATTTTTGTTATTAATCGAATACATGCCTCTGGTGAACACACTGAAGTATATACAAAAATGGGGTTTACCTCTAATCTGGAGTTGAGCCTTAATTTACAATGTGCTTGATTAGAGATGAACATAGTTTTGCTTAAATAAAACATCGTTTAAACGTAACAAGATTGCTTTGAACAGATTATTTAAATTTAGAGGTCTTAGCAAAGTTCTAGACTAAATTTTTGCATTCAACAAACAACATCNGTTTGAACTTTTATTTGAATAAATGAAACACATAATTTTGCTTTACATTGTATGCTGCTACAAATAAAACATGGTTAAAAACTTTAAAATTCAAACCATAAATTGTAACTCTTTTTACCCTGTGTGTATATATTTATATATATACACATATAAAAAATTATGAACTTACAAAATACTGACATCAATCAGTAACATCGTTACACATTATGGAAAAATATTACATAAATTCTCTTTTAATTTACCATTGTGTTGACAACTACAAGCTAGAAAATGCAATATATCACCTTAGTCAACAATAGAAAAGATAATTTGAAGTTAAAGAGACATGAAATATTTTTGTTTAATTTACGAGTGAATGAACATTGGTGAATTATTTTATCATATTTTCAGTCTATGTTCATTTTCCATAATTTTTAGTTCCGTTTTTAAAAGATTAAAAAAAATTAAATTAAAACGCTTGTACCAAAATACAACATATACTCGTGGTGTACATCGGTAACGCTAATGCCGGTGGTAAAAATGATTGTCATCGAGTCATTGTTTAAATTTACCTTCAAATGATCTTGAACCTGATATTGATGAACACATTTGATACGTAATCGAACGTAAAATTTCTCGCTCTTTCAGAATCTGGAATAAAAAATAGGGGTTCCCATATAAAAAAACACGTTTGACCTTCGAATGACCTTGAAAATGAGTTCCAAGGTCAAATTTTGGGTCCCCCTGTCAAAACTAACCACTTTTGTACAGGTCTTTTTTGATTGGAGGCCTCCCTGATGACATATTTGCGTGTATTAATTAAAATGGGACATCCAGTATATTATCACACAGACTATAAGTATGTTGGGCTATCAGAACGTATCTTCGTAAAACAATTGCAGGATATAACACTTTGATTTATTATACCTGAGTAATCGACTTTTTTTAACAAAAATGACAAATTCTTATCAAAATTACCGACTTAGATGAGTAATGGATTTCACCTGTACTTATAGAAACAGCATTGAAGTAAAATTAACAATTAGCAAACAACCTACTGCGAAGTCTTTTAAAACACTATTTGAAATAGCCAATCTTCCTTGTGATCAAATATAAATAAACCCCGTGGATTTGTAGAAATTAAAATAATAGGGGATATGCTCTGATCAGCCCACACAGTGCCTTGTGGATAAGAACCAGGTGATTCTGACAAAGAAACCGAAGGGATTCAGCCATACTGTTGGGAGAAAACAGAAATATAAGCAGGTGTTTGTCAGTGTTTTTGTAATGAGGTGTGATTTAGGGCTTTGTAATAGTAATACGAGGTACAAGCACAGATATCACATGCAAGTAGTATTTTTCATCAAGTTTCCAAAGACGAATGTAGATAAATTGAAACGTAACAAATGGCTCCACGATTATTGAAGAAAACGTTCCACCAAATGACATGGCGCAAATTATTGAGTACAGTTTATGTTGGCGCATTCCTTCAGTGGTTGTTAGAATGAAAACATTGTTATTAAAAATATCTGACAGTCACATAAAGTTCATTCTTTGTGTGAAGAAAGGCACTCAAAGCTTCTGTAGTGGGATAATCTTCATAATCTCTGTCTAAAACCTACAGAAACATTTTCTCATTTATAACATTTATGTAAAAAAAGTAGCCAATATTGCACTGAGACCCCAAGTCTAGTATGCTTGTTGCATAGTTTATAATTTGTAACAGGCATGACTGATTATTGCACATCACTGATACAGAGAGATAATTACGTGGGCTTAGGATAAACTGGCAATTTGCATGCTTATACGTATCAGCGNAGGCCTATACTAAAGAGCAATTTAAGTATACTTAAAAGACATGCCATAAAACTACATTTATTTTCAGACATGCTAAACAACAGAGACCGCAGACGAGAATTAAGTTTAGAGTCTCATACACAAGAGGTGACTGATCAGGATCTAGGCCTGCCCTCTAATGTCCAATTTACCCTAACACAAGAGATAGATAATGCATTAATTTATTAGTTTTCATAATTATTTACACCCTGGTATTCCCGCCAATGCTTGAACTGCCCGATTAAGTGGGACCCAATATGCACATATGGAAAATTAAAAAGCTAGTGTTAAAATTGGTTTCACATGAGTTAAAAACCCAGGCCCGTATTCATAGTCCACTGCTAGTGAGAGTTTGAATACTCTCTAACTTAGATTTTTTGGCGAAGGTTTCTGAAGCCAGCTACCATTCGTAGCATAAAGGAAATGCTTCCCAAATTTATTATAAGTTTCAAAATAGAACTTTATACTCTAAACCTCTTAAATTAATATAAAAAGAACTTGAAATAGTTAAATTTCACAAGCATTAGATTAATCAACCTCAAACTAAATATATACAAAGAAATCGTACTGGCCGCCTTGTGCCGTCACCTCAACCTGTCTCCCCATTCGAATCTACACAAATATACGACATAATACAAAACACATGACAGACAGGAAATACGCATTCAATCGATATCTCAGGCCTAACAAATTATAATATAACTAAAATTACCCTTAATCAGTCCTTTCACACCTTACTAGGCCTTTAAGTAACATTCCAATCCCACTTTAAATTCCTTCATGGACTTAGTAAGCCAATAGCCTAAACAGCTGATTTGGCTTAAATTGCCTAAAAATTGCGTACATTTATGATACAACTTAATAACAGGTGGCCTACTGCCAAAAGCTGTAAATATGTGTTCTAATGTATGTAATACATTGATATAGCAAGTTACAATTTATTTAAAAAACAGTATACATGTTGATTCCACTGCTAAATACAATTAGANCTAAGTTAAACTACCGCCCTGGCNTGTCTAAATTATAACTAAATTTGGAAGCTATTCTAAATTGTATTTAGCGCTAATCACGGTCTCTGAATACGAAAACTTGTAGTTTTGACTAATCACAGTTTAGATTCAATTTAGAAACTCTCCAAAATGACTAAAAATATGGGCCCCAGTATCTAGATTCATTGAACGGCTTTTTACATTACCCCACCAAGTAACTTACATTCCTATTTACTCGCACTTTTTAGTTGGTATTGGTTGTTGAAAGATTTAATAACAATTGCAATTGTTTTTTTAAATTCAAAACTAATTTGAAAGGCCAAATATGTGTCTATATGTATAGTATTTTCACAAGACAGTATTTGCGGTGGGGCCAGGTGTTACTCTTTCAGCCATGGGATCTAGATCTTCTCCGGCCACTTAACCCATACTGAGCAAGTAAAGCTTAAAACAATAGCAAAGAAAATTCTCAATTTTGCTACACAGTTCTATTACATTATGAGGATAATATACAATTCAAAGTAGGCCTAATTGTTTCTGGTGCTTGAAAAATGTGTACAGTAGGTAAGCAAGTGTGTGCAGTAATTCAGCAACACTATGATCAAACCAAATATAGGGCTGGGTCAACAGTATTGGTTTAAATCTTGTTTACTTGTCACTCTCTGATATATATACNACAACAGAAAAGTGGAAGATCAAAACAACAACAAAAATTCTCATTCATATAACACAGTCCTCATCAGAATATTTCATTGATGGTGGTGTACTGCAGGATTTTTTTTTTTGTTTCGTCTAAACATTTATGAATTCATAGCCTCAAATAAAATAACTTGTTTTGGTTCCACAACTACAATTTGCAGTTAATGTTACAACAGGACTTGTCATAGCCTGTAAAAGGGTGTCACATTATGTGGTTTTTATTTTTCACAAAACAATAGATATTTCAATGAAACTCACACTTGTTGGCTATACACTTTACAGCACACCTCTTTGTTTGTAAAACACAGCTGTAAANCACATGTAGTTCTACCCATAAAGCATTTTGCATGATGTCATTGTGACTATTCCCCATTCATTTGTTATAATCTCATATTTCTTATTGTTTGTTATTAACCACACTACTCACCTTCATTACTCATCATATGGTTTTTAAAGTTACTTAACTGGAAAAAAAATACTCCATAAATGACATTTATAATTTTTCTATGTTTAAAAATAAATAACAAGTGTATTTACCTTAGTACATTATATTATTGGTGCAATATTTCGCCCAGACGTCCTCTGTGCTTTGTCAAGCACTTTTTTGCTGGATAAATACTCGTTTCTCCAGCAAACAAAAAAGGCTTAACAAAGCACAGAGGACATTAGNGCGAAATATTGCACCATTAAAATAATGGAATAAGGTAAATACTCTTGTTATTTATTTTTAAATATAGAAAATGACTTCCTATTCCTGTTTCCAACAAAATCTTAATTAGACATTTATAAGGTTTTTCACCTGAATACAAAACATATCATGTTTCTTCAAGTCACTATATTTGAAACAGTCTATACTGCTTACCCTTCATTTATTGGGTTACTCACGGAAATGAATCATTAAATGACGGTTCAAACGATCAGGCTTCAAAAAGTCTTTACTACAAATGCAACATTTATAAGGTTTCAAACCTGAATGAATCATTAAATGGTTCTTCAAGGTACCTGATTGAGAAAAGCCTTTACTACATAAGCTACATTTATAAGGTTTCTCATCTGAATGAATACCCATATGGATTTTCAAGGTAAATGATCGAGAAAAGCATCTACTACAAATGTTACATTTATAAGGTTTTTCCCCTGTATGAATTCTCATATGTGCTTTCAAGGTACCTTTTTCGGCAAAGCCAATTCTACATATACTGCATTTAAAAGGTTTCTCACGGGAATGAATCATCATATGCTGATTTAAAGTTCTAGAGCGTAAAAAGCCTTTAGTACATATACTACATTCATAAGGTTTATCACCTGAATGAGTCATCATATGGTGTTTGAAAAGATCAAAGCAATAATAGACTTTATTGCATAAGCTGCATTCATAAGATTTCTCACCTGTATGAATCATCATGTGTTTTTTTATGTAACTTGATTTAGAAAAGCCTTTACTACATATGCTACATTTATAAGGCTTCTCACTTGAATGTGTAACCAGATGGTTTTTCAAGGTATCTGATCTAGAAAAGCATATACTACAAATGTTACATTTATAAGGTTTTTCTCCTGTATGAATCCTCATATGGTTTTTCAAGGTAGTTGACACAGAAAAGCATTTACTACAAACGTTACATTTATAAAGTTTATCATCTGAATGAACAACTATATGCCGTTTCAAGTTACCTTTTTGAGTAAAACATTTACTACAAATGTTACATTTATAAGGTTTTTCCCTGGCATGAATCATCATATGTTTTTTTAAGGTACCTGATTGAGAAAAGGCTTTACTACATATGCTACATTTATACGGCTTCTCACCCGAATGAACAACACTGTGTCTTTTCAAGGTACCTGATTCAGTAAAGCATATACTA
The DNA here is from genome assembly GCA_003456935.1 of Machilis hrabei. Lineage (NCBI taxonomy): Eukaryota > Metazoa > Arthropoda > Insecta > Archaeognatha > Machilidae > Machilis > Machilis hrabei. The sequence goes on from KZ881185.1 coordinate 7,866, forward strand.
CAAATGTTACATTTATAAGGTTTTTCTCCTATATGAATCTTCATATGGTTTTTCAAGTTACCTGATATGGAAAAACATTTACCACAAATGCTGCATTCATAAGGTTTCTCATCTGTATAAACAATCATGTGGTTTTGCAGGTCACGAGACTGTGGGAACGTTTTTGCTCTCTTGCCATTTGTTTTACTTCTTTCTGAATTACATCTGGCATGTTGTTCGTTATCACTGTGACATATGTTCATCCTTCCTTTAGTGATTTCTGAAGCTGTTGAAAAAACTAGAGAAAGAAAGAAATGTAAAAAAATACACATTCTCACTTACTTCAACAAAAATGTCCAAAAGATATGAACGAAANGAATGAGCATTATCAATTTGAAAATTCAGACAAGGACATCANGTATTTGGACAACACTGTACGCTACAATGTGCACTATATCTGTTGTATAACTTGACTGCCTATATGTGGTCTTANATGTCAGTAGTTAATACTAGATTACAGATACTAACGTTATTTAATACGTTCTCAAGTATCCTCGTAAAGGAGATTAATTAAACTCACAAAACTATTTATTGTTATTTTAAACAAATAACATTGCTCCTTTCTTGCTTTCCTTTTTTTATNCAATTATGGATAAAACAATGGCAATACATATGACACATCAATCATTTTTTAAGGTCTTTGGCGAGTGATATATCAACAAAAAAATTTCACGTATAATGTGTCTCTAATCAATTCTCCAATAAACCGGAGGAAAAGTTCGGCCCAATCTAAACTTCCTATTTTACTTCCGCGATATTTGCTTTTAAAATATGCTGCTTGNTTCAATACTAAATCCAGGTTTATTCTTAGTTCTTACAAAATTGNTTCTCAAATCAGAATACTCAACATTTTTTATGCTTCTTCTGGATGAGTATCAAGCTAAAGACCTTTAACGTCTCTAACACTAACTACTCGATAGTAATGCCCTAAGCAGTATTGGGATTCTATACGTAGGTCATTTTGTATTAAAATAGGTTAACTTATATCACAAACATAGTGAATGGTAAAACAGTGTAGTAAAACTGGAAGTACTACTGTCTTATATACATAATCCTAATATACTAAGGACCTGTTCAAACATTTGTGAAACACTTTTTTCCTCAAAATATATGTTATGCAAATGCCATGACAATCCAGTTTGGCATATGATTATAAAGGACTATATTTTGAAACTTGGGTAAATAAGTTCAGATTTTTTAGTGGTATTCTCAATGTACTGAAAACATAAAAACTTTATAGAACTTGATGTTATATACTACCTGTAAATAACTGCCCTTTGCAAATAATCTTGGAACAGATTAATGAGATAATAATGTATGTTACTACTATTTAAAAATATCAGAACTTCAGTCATGCACAAATATAAATATTGTAATTTAAGCTATATATTACTACATAATTTCCAATATTGTATTGTTTAAATGGTACCATATACTTTCGTTAATATCACAAAAATAAAAAATATTAGCAATGAATATAGTTATGCAACACATTACAAGTTTAGTCAAACCGATTTTACTTTTCTTATTCTGATAAACTTATTTAGGTTTAATACTTTACCAACAATTTTTCCTTGTGATTAAAAATATGTTTTAGAATTTAATAAAATAATGGAGAAACTACTGTACGTAAAACTTAAACAGTTGCAAAAAGGTAAATAATAAAGTCACTGCTGTAACTAATCAATATGGTATTACGGCAATGTATACAGTACGACAACTTAATAATTATGAAATATATAAAATTCAAGAGTTCAAGTTTATTGTCACATGCCTTTTGAGATTTAGCGCTTGTCCAATCATGTTGTTTTTAAATTTGATTTCAAATGAAAAGAAAGAATCGTAAAATATTTTCAAAAGAATAGCTTAGAAATACTGATTATAGCAAGTAAAACACAAACATACTATTCCCTCATTGTCATAACATCTGAACATATAGAGTAGTTATATGACAGTTTTTATTAGGAAAATAAATATTGAAAAGTACTTACAAGGGGACCATCAGACCTGGNAAGAACGGATTAATATGAATTTAACATATAAACTAGAGGGGTGTACCCTGTGCACAAGGGTAACGGGATATGACGCAACGGTCACGTGTGTCCGAGAAAATGAAGCGGAAAGTTTGTACGTGAAACATATATATACTCGGTAATCTCACTCAAGTTTCGAGTTACTGAGCATAGCGCAGGGGTTAAGGTTCGCGGCTCATAAANTGGAAACCTGGGTTCGAATCCCATTAAATCATGTTATATTATTTTTGTTCTTATAAAATACAAATAACAATTTTAGAAATGAATATTAATATTATAAATAATTTATTATACGTAGTTGCATTATGAATTTACAGTAAATTTGTAATATTCTTGTCCGAATTTAGGTCTACATATTGTGTACATATTTCGGTAATATGTATAAAAATGCTCATGAAGGACGTTGTAATAGAAAAGTAAATATTTACTGACCTAAAAAACATACCATACATATTTCTCGGGCACTGCGGATAAATAAATACCTTCATTACTTTTTTGTTTAGCTATGTATAAGTTATATAATGTACTTTTATAACTGCACCTATTCTAGAATTAAACTATACAATGGAATTAATTCATAATACAACTATAATAAATTATTTAGAATATTAATATTCATTTCTG
>KZ881192.1:18563-29648 GCA_003456935.1 Machilis hrabei
TGGAACGTATGTAGAGCTTAAATCTTTCCCACAGATTTCCCACTTCTTCTTCACTGTACATTAGGTCGAATTTGTCAGGCCATGTACGTGAAGACGGCACTTTCAACTCTTGAACAAGACTTGCATAACATCACATTTGTTGTAAATGGTTTAAGACTCTCTAAATTGATTAGTTGAGTTTGTGGTCCCACAGGTCTGACTGTGATGGTCGTAACAACACTTCATGACTATTTAATTTTCCTGGTGGTTTCTTTTACATCTAACACTGAATGATGGGATCTCACTTTTAACATCCCTCCTGGAAAACGACTACAATTATAACTTATGCAGAGTGCTTCACACACAGACTCACAGGACAGCTCTTTACACTTACAGCCAGGAACCAGCCTCTCTGGTCTGAACCAGACACCTTCCGATCAGGAAGCGAGCACTCTACCACTAAGCTACCATTACTGGTTCCTGTGACAACTCACAGAAGGAAGGAGGACTCTCTCCTACACAGTGTGGCAATGTTGAAATGCTAAAATACAGCCATCAAATAAGAAAACTGCCTTTAAAAACCAATACCATGTTCTTTAGTCTCTCTAATCTCATGTGTTCAGTATCTATTATTTTGTTAAGGTGGTTTCTTTACTGACTTCTGTAGTTTACACACACATGCTTTGGGATGTGAATAGCATGTGATCCCACAAGAAGAAAAAGTTCACACAAAAATTTTACAATTGTTAGTATCAAGTTATGGCAAGGCAAAAAGAAGGGAATATCCTGTTTTCTTTCCTACCAGTCCATGCTACATAAAACAATGCTCTGATTGATGAACCATATTGCTAAAAACCCATGTCCTTACAGTATCTTTCAACATTTTAAGATACTACAAATCAAAGTTGAATACTATGTACTAAAAGCCACTACACAATATGGCGAGTTACCCTAGTAAACAGATCACACTTACCAAAATGTCCAAGGAGTCCAGCTGTGCTGATTCTAGAGAAGATTCCAGCTTCTCACTTAACAAGGGAATGAGGAATTCAACAAAATCTGGAATGGCTGTGAGAGCTAATGCAAGGGCAGAGGCTAAGTCTTCTCTTCTAACACCAAATGGATCTCCTGGAGGCTATAAAAGAATACAATGAGCTATACGTTACATATAATTCTTTTATGCTTGTGCTCAACTAATGCCAACAAAACAAAAGTCTACCTCTATCTTGTACACGAGTTATAATGATGACATGTGGTGTTAACATTTCGGGACGACAAACAGCGCCTATTTTGATCAATGGGGATGAATCAACATCACAAACACCCAAACCTTACCCACAACACCTGACCTTGAACTCAGTACACTAAACCACTTGACCAGAGAAATTTTTATGAATCAGCTTTTATAAGCACTTCCAACTTTCCAAAGATTCTTGAACTCGTGAAAGAGCAATCAAATGACAGAAAGCATCAGGAAATGTTTCTGTTTCCTCAGAGAAGTGTGTTGGGTCCATTATTGTTTCTGTTATATATAGATGATATTTCTTCAGGGGTCAGTTCTTCAATTAGACTTTTTGCTGACGANGAACGAAAATTTGCGTTTTAAGCGAAACGAAATTTCGGGCTACGGTTCGTTTGGATATGACAGAATCGATGCTGGTACTGTTAGTATCTTTCAACATTTTAAGATACTGCAGATCAAAGTTGAATACTATGTACTAAAAGCCACTACACAATTTGGCAAGTTACCCTAGTACACAGATCACACTTACCAAAATGTCCAAGGAGTCCAGCTGTGCTGATTCTAGAGAAGATTCCAGCTTCTCAGTTAACAAGGGAATGAGGAATTCAACAAAATCTGGAATAGCTGTGAGGGCTAATGCAAGGGCAGAGGCTAAGTCTTCTCTTCTAACACCAAATGGATCTCCTGGAGGCTATAAAAGAATACAATGAGCTATAGGTTACATATAATTCTTCTATTCTTGTGCTCAACTAAGGCCAACAAAACAAAAGTCTACCTCTATCTTGTACACGAGTTATAATGATGACATGTGGTGTTAACATTTCGGGACGACAAACAGCGCCTATTTTGATCAATGGGGATGAATCAACATCACAAACACCCAAGCCTTACCCAGGATTAAAACCCACAACACCTGACTTTGAACTCAGTACACTAAACTACTTGACCAGAGAACGTTTTATGAATCAGTGTGGCTTAATCTGTCTACTTTTATAAGCATTTCCAACTTTCCAAAGATTCATGAACTCCGTGAAAGAGCGATCAAATGACAGAAAGCATCAGGAAATGTTTTTGTTTGCCTTTCGTGCCACCTGTGAGAAAATGGCAAGTATACTCAGAAAGAAACATTTTCCTATGCCTTCACCAATCTCTGCACAACAAAGGATGTACTATTTTGTCCCTTCCTCACCTCTATGAAGATTCCTGCCACACCCTAAGTGAGATTTTTAGCTTGTTTACAATAAGGTTCAGTTCAATTTTCAACATTAAGTTTAGAGTTCAAGTATAGGCACTCTGTTCTTTGTTAAGTCCTTTTATGACAGTAATTCAGCTATCTAGAAGGTAAACGTTGACATCGCTGAGTTGATAACAATGTGCGACTTTTTGTGATGGAAAAGTTGTCGTTTTAAAAGTTAGCTTGTTTGTCTTATGTATATTTGTCTGCAGTCAAATGTTGTACAATACATCATGCATATTTAGTATATTATTTTTATCAAGTGGTTTTGGACTTTATTGACTAATTTGTCAATGGCATCATAATTTTTTAGTTTCAGTTTCAGGGTTTCGAGTTGTAAGTATAAGGAAGGGTAATAAGGTGTTGTTTTTTCAAGTCACTGATTACTGATAGTGTTGTGTGTTATGGCTACTTTCTTAATATAGTAGTTCATATCTGTAATTGCTTTTAACTCTGAGAGTCAGATTTTTCATTACACTGTCAAGCGTGAGTGTATATGTGGTTCTGGGATGTTTAAGGCTGTACTTTAAACAATTGTCATTGATTTTTTTTAACCCTTTTGGTGCTGAGGGCCAAAATGCATTTGTTGTATTTAGCAATTTCATGCTGCGGGCCGAAAGCCAGCCCTGAGGCGGTTAATGGTGTGAACAAAATAATGTTACTGTAGGTCTTTTGAATACCAAGGAGAACAGTGAGTTGTTGCATGTGACTATCCCGAACAGCTCATCAACTACCATATTTAAACACGTAATCACAACACTTTTGACAAAAGGTTTATAAGAAAAGTATTGTAGTGGAGACAACAACAAAATTAGTTTAACTTTTACTATTCTTAGTAAATGTTAAGTGCAGTTGCACAAGATATTATACCGGAGAAAAGTCCACTGGAAAGTAGCAGGCTACAACTTCAAAGGCATCTTCGGTTAATGCACCTGGAGGAACCATCTGAACAACAAGAGGATGTAGCCGAAGGGTAAGAAGCAGACACCTCGGATCACGTTCGCCTTCAATTGCTCCAATAACACCTAAAAGCAATTCTGGTCCCAGAGACGAAAGCTCTAAATGAGAAAAAAAATAGTTTAAAACACAGAACTGATACAGGTGTTGCACAGTTAAATATGTAGTAATAGTTAATAGATGAAAGAGCACACCCACTTTTTCTACTTGAATACCCACCCTAAAGTCGTTGAAACCTATTTCACAATATTGTATGTTACACGATGAATAAGTACAGTACCGCATGGACAATTAATTATGGAGTTAATTACCTTCACTGTAATGTTGCAACAGTGCTTGAAGGGCTTTGTAGTAAACTTCTCTTTCTGCTTGTTTCAAAGACTGGCAAGCCACAGACGAAAACAGAGCACGCATCATCTTTGTTGGACACCCCTCTGGAAGAGATTTAGTGTTGGCCTGTGAAAATAAAAATTCACTTCAACAACAGAAATACCAGAAACATATTACAAAAGAACATACAAAAATGTACTTTCTAGAAATAGTCTGAATAATTTGGATTAACAGTCCACATCTTAAGATTACTAAGTCTGCAAGTTGGCAGCCTCGTTCGATTTTATTTCCTTTAAGACTTCAGGTCAAATGAAATATACTGTATAACTGAGCAGCAAAAACTAGGCATTCTGAAAAGATTTGTGCATTACTGAACATTGGGAATTAGTGATCACTGTCCAGCAATTTTCTTTTATTTAAGTTACTAAAATGGTCTATGCCTGTATATATAAAAGTTATATCTACAAGACAAATAAAAAATGATGCTTTCAACTGTCACAGTCATTCTGAACTCTGAACTGGTTGTTCCAACAATACCTCGTATCCTTTCAAAATATAGTCGTACAGAGCTAAAATTCTGACAACTGTGTTTTGCATACATTCTGGTTTGCAATCATGGTTCTGTCCCAACAGATANCAATCCAGTGCAAACTAATGTCAAGGGTCACATACACCCAGTTAACTTTACATTAGGAACCCAATCCCCCCCCTAAAAAAAAAAAGTATTCGGAGTGATTACATCGTGATATAAACATCATGTGCAGCTACAGTAAAATGGGTATACCTATCCTCGGAGGGCAGGTGCCAGAACTTTGGAAATAGCTGCATTTGTTGGCTTCTCCCATACTATTGTACCAGTACTGCATTAATCATGAACAGACATCCAGCACACATTGACTCATATTAGTCAGTCATGCATGGTTGATCCTTGAGGTGTCATGACTAGTATCTCAGCTACGGTGTTCCATAGCTCACACACCAGTACAACAGCAGTGGAGATACATCCATTCACACATGCATCATGTGTGGTACCTTGCTTCACATGGGGTTCCACAGCCAGAGACCAACGACAGTACCCATCGTGACACCCAAGCATCACAAACAATACCTCGCATTGACCCTTGACAGATAGAACAAGGTTTTCTGTAATGATGAGTTTCATTTCCTACTGCACCCTGATGATGGCCAGGTTTGTATTTAGGTGTAAACAGCATGAAGCATTATCCCTTGGTCGCTCAGTTGGAGTTCATTAGGCCGGTGGAGGTGGTCTTTCGGGAGCTTTTCCCTAGCACACCCTAGATCCCTTGGTTATCATCACTCAAACAATGAATAGTGAACGACCATCTCCAACCATATCTGCAAAACATCTATGCCGACCACAATGCCATCTTTTAATTGGACATCGCACCTCGTCATCAGGATCNAATACATACTGAGTGGTTGGAAGAGCACAACAAATTTGCCACATTGTCCTGGCTCTCCCAAATCCCCTCACTGTAACACCACTGAACACATGAGATATGCCAGACTGGGGTGTGAGAACTGCTGATCCTCCTCCACGGAATGAGCGTGAACTGACAAGCGTTGCTGCAGAGGACATGGGTTGAGTTACGCGTAGAGAATGTTTGATGCCTTGTGGATTATTTTCCTAGAAGTCTGCAAGCCATGATTGCCCAGAAAGGTGGAACAATGTGGTATCAGGTGGGTGCTCCTAATGCAAAGCCTGTTACATTTATATGCAACTGTGGTTCTGGTGTTACATAGCGGCCAGTGTTAGGAGGGGTTTGTGACAGCAGCAATCTCATAAAATGTCTTTGAAATTATGTGTTTTTTTCATTGGTATTTCTTGACCATCAAAGAGCATGTTTGTAAACAGCCTGCAGTTTAATTTTTTTTTACACATAATATGTTCCTGTATATCAATTATCTATTTATGGCAGGCAGCGTAAGACTTCATAAGGTACGCTTATGCAAAATCTTTTCAAAAATGTGTCCTGTAGCTGTCAGTATAACTACAGGTCTATAATTTTTCACTAAATTTGTTGGTCCATAATTATGTAAAGGACATACTTTTGTAATTTGCAATATCTTTGGAAATATACCTTGTTTCAAAGCCATATTGAATATTAAGTAAAGCAGGTACTTCAATATATCTGAACAACCTTTAAAAATATACGGAGGAATTTCGTCCAGTCCAGCAGATNCCGATATATTTTCACCGATATATCTCCATATCGGAAGACTCGCCGATACACTAATATCGGCCGATACCGATAATCGGTATCGTTGCAACACTAGAGAGAATGTAAACATCCAGAGAGCAATACCTACTATATTTGGACTTTATTAAGGCCAATCTTGTGAAAAGGAAAGCTACATCCAAGTGCCTCTTTTAAAGACACGGAAGAAATTGACAAGAACATAATTCAGGTGTTCCAGGCCNTTTGAAGGTAAGTACATGTATTTAATTTTTTTTAAGTTTATTCACAGATACGCAACATATCTTGCATGTTAACCTGTAAGGCCGAGAATAAATAATAGGCGAGTCCCTTTGCTCGCTCCCTAATAAGCTTTAACGTAGGCTTGGTGGAAAATTATATGAAAACACATCAGAATGCAGAGCATGTGGGGTATGAAATTTATATATTTGTATAACCTTACCTATCCTCGCCAAGCACCTTCACTTTACATACATTATACCAACAGATTTTCAGTGGATTTACTCAAGTTTAGCTGATTTTGGGTAGGCCTAATTATTAACTATATGTATGCATATGAATTTTTTAGATTTTTGCTGACTAGAACTTTATTAAACGATAACTAAGAAGAATTTAGGAGGTGATATTTAATTTAATTCTAAACCTCTACCGAACTAGTTCAGAAAGTTTTACAATTGTTAGGCCTACCCTAAACCAATTAAAATTGTATAAATCTACTGAGAATCTGTTGGTATAATATAAGNCTATCACTTCTTCCGAGAAATTTAACAATAATACCTCAGTTAGCATTGTTAGACCTTTGTTAAAATGTGGTTTGCTGGACTGAAAAGAGCAGAAAACACACATTCAAAATACAGTGTGTCCGTAAAATAATAGTGGGGTTTTAAATGGTTATAGCTTCAGAACAAAGCATTGTAGAGAGATGAAATATACGTCAAATTGAAGAGAAACTCTCCAAGTTTCTTACCTGTTCAGTAGACTTGGATGTGTGCTCCCTTAGTTGCCCTGCAGACGTCAAGACGATATTCAGTCTCTTCCCAGACATGGCAGAGAACATCCGGCATGATAGACGAAACAGCTTCAGTGATCCTTTCTTTTAAATGGTCCAGATTTCGAACTTGAATGGAATACACTTGTGTTTTTACATATCCCCACAAATAGAAATCCATGGGGTAAGGTCTGGAGACCGTGGGGGCCAGGTAATCCACCCTTCTCATCCAACCCATCGCTGAGGAAATGTTTCGTTAAGAAAATCCCGCACGATTGTGGAAAAATGTGGAGGAGCTCCGTCTAACTGGAAAATGGAATTATACGGTATTTGGGGTGCTGCATACCCTTCTAACGTATCCAGGAGAATGTACCCTGTTATTGTTTTTTCAGCAAAAAAGAAGGGGCCAATAACTCTGTCTCATCCAATAGTGCACCACGGATTCACTTTTGCACTGTCACGCTGATGTTCCATAAGGGAATGGGGAGGTTCAGTACCCCATATACGAATAGTATGCCGATGTACTCGTCCAGAAACATGAAACGTTGCTTCATCACTGAAAATGAACTTGTTTAAAAAATCCTCATCCTGCTCTAACCTATCCAGAATGTCTTCAGCAAAATCAAATCTTTTCACTTTGTCCTGTGGATAAAGTTATTGTAACACCTGAATTTTGTACCCAGTGAAATGTAACAGTCTTTTTAACACATTGTGAACAGTTGTTTTAGGAATGCCCAACTCTCTAGAACACTTTCGCACTGATTTCTTCGGGCTACGCAAGAAACTTGTTCGCACAGCTTCAATCGTTTCATCAAACACTGATGGCCGTCCTGGACGTGTTTGCTTCAGTAGGCTGCCTGTTTCTTTGAGTTGTTTGTCCCATCGGCGAATGTTATTTTTATGTGGGGGATCTTCATTGTACACACGACGGTATTCACGCCTAACACGTATAACTGACTCAAACCTAGCAAGCCACAACACACATTGAACCTTCCTCTGCACCGCAAACATGATGACTAATGCACTCGTGCTGCTTGCATGTACTGGAAACACAACGCGCATGCGCTAGCCCCGGAGCCTGTTGGTGTCTGGGCTTAAGCTTTCGCACACTAAACTTGAAGCGTTTCTCTTTCATTTAACNTATGACTCATGTCTGCAACATGATTTGTTGCATAGCTATAACCATTTAAAACCCCACTATTATTTTACGGACACAGAGGATTTAAANAGGTCAGTACCCTTCTTAAAACTTTAATGCGCCCTTGTATACAACTTTGAAAGCTGAAAAGCACTTAGTAAGCTAAACANAGATAACTTGTATTACAAGGCAAAGGTGCAACCTGAACGAAGACCTTACTCAGAGTTTGATGGGGGGGTACTAGGAGGTTTAAACTCCCTAGATGATCTTACAAACCCCTACAACGTTTGGAAATGTGCACTTGGGGGGTTCACAATTCAACCTTCCTAAATGAGTATAGCAGGGTTCCTACACGAAATCATGTAATTTTTTCCAGGACATTTCCAGGACTTTTCAAGGATTTTCTTCAATTCCTCCAGGACAAGTTTATAAAAAAACTGTGCCAGAAAACAGAAAAAATAGGAAACTATGCNTATATGCTTAATATGTAACTGCTCCCTCCCAGGATCCATATTATCAGCTACACCATAATATTGTCTACACAGTCGAACACAACAGCGTCTTTATTATCAACTGAAGCAAAATATTCCTCAAAGGCATTGGATAATATCATTACACCTTTTGTATTGTGTACCATTATGTTCCATAACCTTAAACTCGGACAGACTTCGTGTCTTGCATTTTACAAAAGTCCATACATTACCAACAATATTTGATTCTGATACTCTAACATATTGTAAATAAGCTTCCCTAACATCTTTTTTAACTTGAGCCCTTAATTTTTTAAATTATGCACGGCGATATAAATCATTGGATTTACGAAAATGCTTATGATGTCTATTTTTAGCACAATTTTTTTTTAATATATCTGGTGTAAACCAACAAGGATATTTATGATTTTTATTCCTCTGTTCAGGTACACATACTCTCAAAACTTTGTAAAATTCAGAGTAAAAATACTCGATAGCTTCATTAACATTGGTATATTCATTTAATTTGTCCCAATCAGTGGAGCTTAACTGTAAATAAAGCATCCTGAAATCAGCTTTCTTAAAATTAAATCTAAATGGAAAATCTGTACTCAAATGGTCAATTTTTCTCTTAGCTTCACAAAAAGGAGCTTTTCGATTTAACACCGGATAATAATTATCCACCTTGACTAAACAATCAATTTCATTTTCAACAGTTACGTTAGGACCTACTAATATTCGTATAAACTAAATCCAACAGCCGGTCCCGGTAGCCTAGTGGTCAGCCACTTGACCTTGCTCGCCAGAGATCCCAGGTTCGATTCCTGGCAAGGGCTGGGCGTTATTCATTGTCTCAATAAAAAGTGTTCATCATCACCTTCTTAAAAATAGTGTGTGCTGGATTTGTGTAAACCGGCTCGAATGACCCATGTGTGTCGAGCAGCCGTAAAATTGCACTGTATCATCATCATAAATCCAACATTTTCCCAAAATATTTGAAACATGATTTATATCCACTAATTCATACAAAGCCATATTATTATTTAAAGCATCCTAAGTTAAAGTTCCAGTGACTTTGGGCAAATTAAAATCTCCTAAAGTTATTATTTTCTTATTTGTTAAGAAAGGATTTTCATTCATTTTTAAAAACAAACAAGACTCATACACTTGATCACTTTTTCTAGGTGTAAAATAAACAACACAAATGTAAACAAAATACCTAGTTCTTATGTCAATGACCTTTACCCAGAGTGATTCTGCTTCCGATTCTAGCTCGTAAACGCGAACAGCTGAAAGTATTTTATGGTCTGCTAACATAACACCACCACCCGACAACTTCCCTGGAGTAACAACATTGCGATCTGTACTGAACACAGTATACCTCTGGTCATAAAGCTCAGAACTGTACACAGAATCATTTACACCATGTCTCAGTAGTTGCAATTAAATCGTAATCATTAGCCAACACATTAACATAATAAGTATGCGCCTTTGAGCGTAGTCCTCTTACATTCTGACAATAGATGTTTACAATATTTTTGTGACTGCCTTTTATTGCTCGTACACTCCTTACTACTTATAGATCTTCCGTAGATGTAATCACAAACACTTCACTTTGATCGAACTCTCTCAAAATAATTTTTCCAGACCAGGTCCCCAAAGGTTTTGAATTAATTTTTTTCCTAACGTCTCTCACCTTGGCCAAAAGAATCTTTCTTGTAAGTGTAAGGCTCTCATTCACATAAATATTACGCCTATTAGTGTAACTCAAATCTATGGTAGACAAGTCACACTTAACACGTCTTTTTGCTATGAAGTCATGTCTATCACTTCTTCCGAGAAATTTAACAATAATACCTCAGTTAGCATTGTTAGACCTTTGTTAAAATGTGGTTTGCTGGACTGAAAAGAGCAGAAAACACACATTCAAAATACAGTGTGTCCGTAAAATAATAGTGGGGTTTTAAATGGTTATAGCTTCAGAACAAAGCATTGTAGAGAGATGAAATATACGTCAAATTGAAGAGAAACTCTCCAAGTTTCTTACCTGTTCAGTAGACTTGGATGTGTGCTCCCTTAGTTGCCCTGCAGACGTCAAGACGATATTCAGTCTCTTCCCAGACATGGCAGAGAACATCCGGCATGATAGACGAAACAGCTTCAGTGATCCTTTCTTTTAAATGGTCCAGATTTCGAACTTGAATGGAATACACTTGTGTTTTTACATATCCCCACAAATAGAAATCCATGGGGTAAGGTCTGGAGACCGTGGGGGCCAGGTAATCCACCCTTCTCATCCAACCCATCGCTGAGGAAATGTTTCGTTAAGAAAATCCCGCACGATTGTGGAAAAATGTGGAGGAGCTCCGTCTAACTGGAAAATGGAATTATACGGTATTTGGGGTGCTGCATACCCTTCTAACGTATCCAGGAGAATGTACCCTGTTATTGTTTTTTCAGCAAAAAAGAAGGGGCCAATAACTCTGTCTCATCCAATAGTGCACCACGGATTCACTTTTGCACTGTC
>KZ881205.1:4924-14941 GCA_003456935.1 Machilis hrabei
TTATACGAAGGTACGAAACTTGCCTAAGAAAAATTAATGCACATGACAATTTACATTACTTGTTGATGTCTAGTATTCGTCACAATGTTTTTCGTGGTTCGTAAGATATCCTTTTATTAATAAAAAAAAATTTAGACGACTTCAACTACTGATATAAATTATTTCGTCATTGCCTGCTCTGATATCATATTAACTGACGTGAGTCAAATCTAATAAGATATTTCTTTAAAGAAGCTGCCTGCATTTAAAAAAAAAACATCCATCACTCAATCTCAGTGAAGAAAGTGCAATAATAACAAATTCTTATTATGGAAGTTTCCTGTAGCCTTTCAGTTCCAGGAGAATCTCTCATTGACATTGTGTTTACCAATATACAATTCCATTATTGTAAATCATAGCAACATAGTTTTAACCATGCTGTCTCAAATTTGATATAAAATTTAGTCTAACATTATGTAACAAAGATATGTTTTCTGTTCTCCAAAGTAATGTAGCTGAAGAAAATAACCCNCTTTTCCTGTTTTTATGATAATGTTAAATTGTGTGTGGATTAATCAAATCCATGTTCAACTAACATGTGGCGTGGAATCGCTAAAGTGACTGTATCATTGCCTAAAAGTGTAATGTGGCTTAGAAATGTCTTCGCACCTCTCCTCCTAGAAATTGGTCTCGAATAGTGATATTAAGATGACGAGGCTCCATATAACTTTATCCTACTTAGCCAAGTAGCTATATGGGTTATATCCTCTAACGGGTGGATTGAATGCGTAAGACTAGTCCCCCACCGCCACTGCGATCACTAGATTTTATACCAACTGTTATTTTCGCTTGATGTTTGTTACCTGAAGGACAATGTTTATTTCAGAAGAAGGTGATTATATAGTGTTGTATTACGTCCTACTGGCACTAGATGGGTCACATTTGTTACACTGGTTAATGGATGTGAATGGACATTCATAACATCCAGCGTTGTGTGGGAATCAAATCCATAACTTTTGATGTGAGAGTCAACTGACTTAGCCCACTACTCCAACGAGGTTGCTCTGGGCAATGGCAGTAAATAATTATGAAATTATATTATACCACCATTCTTGGAATGAGTTCACCATTAATTCGACACTTATACCAATAATTGTGAGTGCCAACTGCGATCATGTTACTGCTAAGTTTAGAAAATATATTTATATGCAAGTGGTTAAAAATTATTTAAAGATTTTTCCTTTACCCTGTCTGACAATATACAAAGACACTAAGCTATACGCTGTTAGACTGTATATAACAACATTTGAGCCTGTATATGAAATGTATGAGATATCCTGTGAGATTGTACTGAATATATTAGTAAACACAGTAATTCGTGTTTGAGACAAAATGTTTTTCACTAGGGAAAAATGATCATTAATGGTCGATACTTTTATCAATTTGTTACACCTTATTTTCAGACCACAAAATTATCAAGTGACATGAGAACCACTAATATAAATCGGTGTTAGGGATTTCATGAAGTTGAAAAACGGTATGATATCTTGTACGTACCATGTAAAACAATTTTCCAGCTCGCATACAAAACAGAAACGTCTGTTGGGATATTGGTCGCTTNTCCAAACTACGCCATATTTAGACGAACCGGTGCAATAATTGTTACCAATTCCAGCAATTCCTCAACCCAAACNCCCAAACACTACTTGTAATCATGAATATCAACTATTTGAACGTTCTTGGGAGTGCAAATTTGTGATAAAGGAAATGAGTTGCAGAAAATTGTGATATACTGTGTAGTTCAAAATTGTTTAATAATATGCTGATATTAACAATGTCTCATTATTTAGGCGGATGGATTGCTAGGACTGGTAATGGTAGTTGAAGTTGTACTGCATTTGTGCCTTTTTCATTTACCATGACAAATACGCCCTATGTTATACACAAGTATAATTTTATTTTGTAAAAAGTAAACATTTAAAATTGCNAGCAAGTTGGTATCTTGGGGTCTGGATATACGTACAGTAGTGTGAACAAAGGCTTTCACAAAAGTTGTTTTGAATTACATAACCTACAGATGCAATCTTCGTACTGAATCGAAAGAAGATATCGACGATTGATTTTCAATGTCATTTTGTCCTTTGATTATACTGTCTTTACCTGTAAATAATATTACTGTTTCCCCATCTCAATTTAAGATCATCGCAGGAGTACAATTCACATTTTTTTCCTCATAAGTGTATCATTTTATGCAGACATGATTTCCATTTACAGCAATTCTCTCTAATGAGTTTAAAAAAGGTTGGGGGCTTAACTTATTTTCTGTAAAATATATAAAGTTGTATAACCTATAAATGCACAATATCTGATGCTAAGTCATTGCATTGCAATAACATACCACTTGTTATAAAATGTTACTTTTAATTCTTAACATTAAGATTAGGGATGAATCAATATCGAGATATGCTGATATTCCGATACCGATATTTTTTTCCCCGAATCCGATTCAATACTTTCGATAATAGTACATATATTACATTTTGGGTCACGTTGTTACATTTGGGCAGTGGAAATTCATCCACCTTAAACTACATCTTTCCAATTCTATTTCCTTTGCGCTACTGACCCTATAAAGATCATTAAAAGTTGTGGTTTTTGTTTTCACTAGATGTTTAGTGCACATTTCTTCAGTTTACTTCGTAGACTAAAACATTTAACTTTAACTGTGGCTGTGTTTACTGAATATACGAATTCATTAAGCCTATCTGTTAGTCTGCNAAGACATGGCTTTGGAGTAGGCTATAAGGTAATTAATATATTTTATTTATTCAGTAACACAATCACAAAATTGTGTATATGTATTAATATGTAACAGTTTTTGAAACTTAAGTATATTAGTATTACTTTTGTCACGTTTGGATGCTGGAATACGGATGTCACATCAGGCAATGTTTACAAGGTTGTAAGTCATTGCAAATAGATAATTTCAAAAACAATAGCGAGTAAAGCAAAGACCCAAATCTTGTAAATGATACATGTGTTAAAAATATTGTAAATTACTAAACCTACAATGAATTTATAAAGGCTGAAAACAGTTTCTAATATGTTTCATATTTAAACAGTAAGTCAGAAGTTTCATTTGTCACAAGAAGGCGCTGTCATTAATTAAGATAAAGTAGACACTACGTTTCATCACCAGTGGCTGAGTTTTGGTATGGATTTGATTTGTTATGGCATGGAGTGTTTTACGTCCTACCAACACCAGATGGGTCATTTAAGGACAATGAACAATGCTTATTTGATTAATGGATGTGAATGGACATCACAAACATCAACATGAAAGACACGATAATTGACTGTTAAAAAATTTTCCAATTAAACTTCCAAGTTTTTGATTATAAAGTGAAGCTCACATGACATACAGTAACAATCCTCTTAAATATTTAAACTGTGATTAAGTTAGCCTTTAATTCTTTTGAAAAAAGCAGGTACGGCTGTAAATAAATTTTTAGAAACATAATTCATTACACTGGAAGACACCTCATTAATTTACATTCTCTTTAAATTAATATTAGCAATTTATTATCACACGAAGGTTAAAAAACAAGCACAAAAAGTTAATGGAAGAATTTTCAGTGTTCCACTCAAGAGTCGATTTAGGAGTCTAAACATAACACACATACTTGAGAGTCAGCCTAGGAATACAGATGCGTTGGCTTGACAAACGTGTAGTCTGTCCATGAGAATNAAAAAGTCAGAACATAATTTGTGAGATTAGTTCATAGTATGCCCTTGGCCTGAAAGCGAGCATCTTTTCGACATGCATTTGTTTGTGGAGCGCTGGTCACATGTTTAGGCATTTGGTCGGCGGGCGCGGTCTGTCCGTCAGTAGTCGAATATATCACTCACAGCCTCGTTTTGTGAATTCTTTGGAAGATGGTTGATGTTATTCATTTATATTTAGATTGTGACCCACATACNAATGTAAATAATGCTATGCCGGTTTCACTTCAAAACATCCTTGACCACAAACGTGTGGATTACTATAACATTACAACAATCAAAGCCAAANACTATGAACTAAATACGCAAACTGCTATACAATAAATATCAATTTACCCCGCTCTGACATTCACATGTATCTGCATTTCCACTTTAGTTTGAAGAAGAGGTCGAATGCCTCTAATTACGAGTCATACAACTGANAATCGTAGTTAACATGTGTCCAAGTACCAAGGACTTCAATTTTAGATGTCATCTACAATCCCACAACAACACAGTTGATCAAACTAACTTTTTAGTTCACACACANATCTTGAGACAATTTGTTTAACACTTTACAGAGATCCTGTGCATCGGAGGAAAGCAAACTTTCTGAATATTGNGATGACTTTATTTTCTATATAACTGTATTATACAGGATGAACGTAAACTTCATGAAAAAAAAATCGTGGTGGGGTTGGAGACACGAAGCTAGTTGAAAATGTGTAATGAACAAATGGCCTAGGAGGCACCGTTTTGGAGTAACTAACCCTTTTTTTATAGAAAATCAGAGCCGAGTGCGTGATACTGTATATGTTACGGGGACGGGCCAGCCAAGTGCTGTTCCCACGCTTCACTATGCTTCGCTGTTTGGCCCTTGCTCCAGCGCCCTGTTTCTTGGCCGGTGCAAGGGCCAAACAGTGAATCGTAGAGACGCGTGGCAACAGCGTTTTTCAGGCCCGTCCCCGTAACTTATACACTATTGCACACTCGACACTGATTAGGTATCAGAAAACGGTTAATTACTCTAAAACTGTGCCTCCTAGGCCATATGTTCATTAGACATTTTCAATTAGCTTCTTGTCTCCGACCCCACCACGATTTTTTTTCCACGAAGTTTGCCTTTACCCTGTATACATTTATAGTGTTTTTATAAAAACAATTTTGCACAATACATTTAATTAAATGTAATTGTAGTAGTGTTAATCATATAAATAGTACTGTTTACTGTATCATATTTATTTAGACTTAGCAAAGAGATCCCTTTATTGTGAAAGCTTGAGGGTGTTGAGTTTTGAAGCTCCCAAAGAGGCAGAGTTTTATCGTACCCCTTTATACTATCTTAAAGTTATATATATTGAAAGTGCTGTTTTTCTGATTGCTACAGAACCAGCATCGATTCTGTCATATCCAAACGAAGCGTAGCGCGAAATTTCGTTTCGCTTAAAACGCAAATTTTCGTTCACTTACCAAGCTACGAAAAATTAAATTCGCTGTTACGTCTTTCAGGCGAAGCCTGAAAGACGTAATAGCGAATTTAATTTTTCGTAGCTTGGTAAGTGAACGAAAATTTGCGTTTTAAGCGAAACGAAATTTCGCGCTACGCTTCGTTTGGATATGACAGAATCGAGTACCGACAGGTTGGCCTAGTGGTTAGAGTGCTCGCCTCCGGATCGGGAGGTCCCGGGTTCAAACCCCGGGGCCGGCTCCTAGCCCTGGGTGAGAAGGGTTATCCTACGAGTCTGCCTGTGAAGCACTCCACACTAAGGTATGATCGTAGGCGTGTTCCGGGAGGCACGTTAAAGGCGGGTCCCATCGATAAGTGTTCGATGTAAAAGATCCCACCTCCGGCTATGTGTCGGCTGAGTGGCAAAATTCAAAATTCAGTTATCCTGAAGCGTCATTACGACGCGGATGGGGTCTCCATTAGACCTGAGATGTCATAACAGTGGGACCATAATCCAATAGCAATAGCAATGACAGAATCGATGCTGGTACTGTTCAGTCAACTTGATTGAACTACTCCGTCTCTAGATCAATGCTTTGTCGGTTCTATTCCCATCTGCGGTTGGTCATTTCATGTGAGTGTTTTGTAATGTTACACACCTTAAATTAATAAATGCCATAGTAAGTAGATGGTTTTAATGATCCACGACACCTCGACGGTCCGTTAAACAGTTCATCATCAGATTCCCTTGTATAGCACAAGGCCTTTAAAGCGGCAGACCTAGTATGTAGATTTTTTTATTATGTAGGCCTTGGGTTCAAACCTTGTTGTAGATAATTCAAATTTGTGCATGTAAGAAAGTTGAATAATTCACTATACATTGCATATTTGGTGAAGTTCAGGCTTTTACTAAAACCGATAAGGATTGATAAAGAAACTAAAAGTCCCTGTATTTATTATACAAGGTGTTATTTTTGTTTAAAAAAAATGATACAAGGGTCGCGTAAACATTTTTGAAAACATTATATTAGATAGATTTTTTTTCGTCCTTTCATGTTGTGCAATTACAAATAGGTGTTGCCATTAAAAAAATATGTTTATGGCATATCTAAAACAAAGTGACCTTAACAGGCCCCTCGTTAGCATAATTTGATGATCCCCTTCGGACCATGCAACTATTGTCTAAAAAGTTTTTTTTTTATCTTTTATATTTTTCGAGTTATTTGAAATGTCCGTTTAAAATGGGACACCCTCTATAGGTCAATAGGTTATTGCAGTGACTGTAAAAGTTAAAATGGGATTACAAATGCCTTTGTTAATTTTTGAGTATTCAGAATATAAACAAAAACAAACCGAGCTTTTAGGTTATTTGGAGCACTTTTTTCCATTTAGTTAAAAAAAACTGCCAACAGATGACTAAATCGCATTTGTAAGTGCTGTTGACTGCTAGATTATGTATTTAAGGAACGGGCAAATGCCAGTTCTTGGTCCTTAAAGTTGAATTTATGAGCTATTTTTTATACAACTGGCATAACACTACAAAGCACATTGTGACCTCTTTTACAGATGAAAGAAATATTATTCGCGTTGCCAGGAATTCTCTGTTTACTCTTTCAGTAGTAGACAAGACTATTATTTTTGCTGGTGGTTTGGAAAGCGTGACGACAAATCAGTCATTCTCAATTTGAGATCAAAGACGTTATCCGAAGTCTTTACAAAAGTAGTCAAGAACGTTTTGTCTGTATCCAATCCATTACTTCTTTGGCAATAGGAAAGCTCACCTTGACCTGGGCTCAATATAGAATAAATAGGTCTTCCCAAATGCATAAATATTAATAACGCGAAGTTGTCTAAACCTCCTAAAAAAGTGTATTAAGTTAGTTCGTAGCGTTTATTACTACAAATATCAAATAGAGCTTGCAAACGATTTATTTGAGTTCACAATTATGTTTATAATTGAAAAACAAATCACATTTTATTAATAAATAAAATAACGTGGTTTAAAAGACTTTGTTTTCACTAGTTTTCGGGATATTATCAACTGTTATGGAGAGTCGACATGAACGTTTNGTGATGTTCAATGTGGCGTAAAGGCCCGTTGTATTTCGTCTTATTGGTTCAAAATAAATTTTTACAACGTAATTTTATTCAGGATAATAACTTGTGTGTTTATTTTATAGTATCCACTGCTTATGTGTTTGTCCTGTTTTGGCGGAAAGTGACACATGTTTACTATTTAGANTTGGACTGTACAGTTTAGGTCATATTTCTCNATTTCGTATTAAAATGCACTTGTTGCTGATAAATGTCTGTTGATATTAGAAATCGAAATTTAATAACTGGTTATGTACTGTATATGTTTTTAAGAAGAGCTACAGTAAAAAGATAAACAGAATTGTATTTTTCAGTCGAAAACCGCCTAAAACTGGCGAGTCTAGACACCAGATGTGGATTGCAAGAAAAATCGTAATTGAGAAAATAGACTTAAGCCTGAGAAAAATTAAACGTTTATCTTAGACTTAAGTCTAGTTTCGCACTTAAGATTTATATTGACACCTACTCCAGAACACCAACAATTAAAACAGATGTCGAGGATACCAAAAAAACTGTTTAGTCTAAAACTGTACGAGTTAAATAGACCATAGCATTGTGTATATACATTGCCTTGGCTTGCACTTGACCAACTAACGTGAAATTTGAACTCGCAGAGAATACTCGTATTTTTAAGTAAAAAACGTTCAGAGATATTAATTTTTGTCTTAGACGCTTCCTTTAGCAAACATTGGCCTGATTCGATTCTTCCAAAACTTGAAAATAATTTGAAGATATTGTAATACACACGTAATTAAATACGATTTCGTTTGATAAATATATTACAAATGTACTCGAAAATCGAACTCCAAATATTAAAAAAAAAAATATAGGCGGGTAAATTTATTATACCTTTTCGATTCAAAATTAAAAAAGGATTATGTCGACGAACAGTTTATGCACCATTTTTAGAACATCCTATAAATTTATGTGATAAAACATTTTTNTTTATGTTTTGCCGTGCCCTTGGTATATAATCAAAGTGTCACAATTGTAACCACCAAAAATGAGAGTTGTTAAAATAAAACTTATTTTTCCCATCTTGTTATCATTACTCACCAGTTCAAAAGTTTCGTTAAACTACCCTCTCTCAATCGCACAAATAAACATTTGGTCTGGATAAGTAACTAACGTTTTAAAAAATTGTATATTGTTATATCAGCTTTAAACCGTTTGCTTTACCAGTCTATTTTACTACACAGTACGCGTCGATAAACGGTGAACAGAAAGCAAAGGCCATATTTGAGTGTACTGTAGACAAGAATTAACAAATAAATGTTAATTATAATTTCAGTTATTAATAATATGTAAACAGTTTATCCTTGCCGTATAATAAATATTAAACTTGCCCCACCCAAAAAAAAAAAATCGTAGAACGAAATTGATACAAAATGCTAGATAAAAAGCATTATATAACATCAATTATGTACAACATTGCTCGGGTTTTCCACTAACGGATACTTTTGTAGACATTAAACAGCTATACTTGCTAAAGTATCTTATCTGAAACATATCACAGTGTATTAACTTGTAAAAGCAATGAACAGAAAACAGCACAAAGTGGTGTAAATTTTAAAGTAACATTCGTATAAAAATGTACGATACAAATTTGTATAGAGTGATGAGAAAACCGCGGACTAATTTCGTCTTACAGTACACTGTATTTTCTTACACTAAAACTACAGAACATATAGATAATATTAATTGAAGCAAAACAAAGTAGATTTAAAATAAGGGTGTATTTTTTCATCAAATAAGTACAGTTAATGTAATGACAGTATAAAACAAACCTTAAAGAAGCTCACTATTGACACTCTTCATTCAATGACTTACCCCCGATTTTTTTTTATTTGAAGCAACTCACGAAATGTGTAGTGCAAACACACCGTGAGTGCAAAAATGGTCAACAAAGAATAAGAACGAAAGCAAGTGCTTATGAATCCTTATTTTGAAGGTTTGAATAGTGTACGTTTCAAGGAAAACAGATGACGGTAAAAAGTTTGACCATGGTAGCTGCAGGTGTAACCAAAGATACAATCTCAGTAGAGAAGTAACAGTGAAAATAACGGTAAAACAGACAAAGGTCAGAGACTGCATAGAGATGTGAGAGAAGGTGTAAGGAACTAGCGAGGCATGGATGATTGATCAAAGAAAAAGATCGTTTTTATATTGAGAGGAGTTTAAGGGGCGCCACTCCATATGTGTTATGTTGTGAACAGTATTCTAAAATAAGACGAACTAGTGTTCTTGAACTAGAGCCTTGCAAAGAGGGCGATGTAAGGTTCAATTTGGCCCCCTTCAGCAATCTTCTTCGCCAGTTCTCAGTAACTATTGCAATAGATTCATGCCTTAACCTTTCCAGCCTAGTTGTTGAACTTCCTCAGATCGTTCTACTTGATGTAGGGAATTGACAACGAAATAATCCGCTGGATTTTAATTTGGACTGTTTCAGGTCCATGAATCAGGCTCCATAAGCCTCGAACAGTTAGAAATAAAATACGAAACCGCGTATTTTGCCTACCTGTTACTTGATTTTAGCACACTAGAAAAGTAGCAGTTCAAGATATCAAGAACGAGTTCATCAAGAGTAATTTTAACCTATTATATTTATTGTACTTTATTTTAAAATATATACCTTCGTTTCAAAACTCTTTCATTCACCGCTTCTCCAGTTTTTGTAACTTTAGTGTGAAAATTAGTTTTGTGTAACAAAATCCGCGTCCACCTTGAACTGAAAA
>KZ881238.1:14228-25223 GCA_003456935.1 Machilis hrabei
GTATTGGATAATTGGAAGCACCAATGTGTTATATGCAATTTGCTTAACATACTGTGGACATCGAAACAATATTCTCTGGGCAAAACAAAGATCGTCACATTGCTGCTGCTACTACTTTGTCTTCCATTATAGTTTACCGAAAACTCGTAAGATGGCTCTGTCTCCACAACATGTACACCAGACAAGTTCTCTTTACCATTAGATGGTCTTTGCTGCAGACTGAGAAAAAGTTATGAATGCATTTACACGCATTAACGTGGCAACAAACGTTAACGTATTCGAACGAGTCAAACGCATGGTAGCCGAAAACAATTTCTTGTTGAACTTTTGAGTGCAAAAAGAAAATACAAACAAACATTTTCAACCAAAAGCTCTGTATTTCACAACAAATATAAAATTCGACATGTCATCATTTCTTNAAGTAAACTCGGAAAAAGTAAATTTTATGCTAAAACAAATATATAGTACACACATTGCCTTTTTTGTTGTTGATAAAGAAATCAAAGCGTACAAAACAAACCACTTTCTTTTTGGTGCACAAAAAAATCTTAAAAGTAAAAAGAACACCCTAAAACAGAGACCGATCAAATGGAAGATACTTTCTGCATTTCAACGAGCCACATTTGCAAGGACGAAGGANGACGCCACTAATTCCGTCACTCGGCGTTTCTTCACCGCCTCCGTAATCGAACGTCAACTCCTCGCCCGGAAGTACGTTTCGACGGGCGAAAAGACTCAAACTCGGGACGGGATTGTTTTGCCGAACGAGGACGGGAAACAAGTTCGGATCGCAAGAGTGGTTTACGTACCGGCCCACGTTGCCGACGACGGTCGGGTCTATGANGGTCAAAACTCGTTCGTCCTCGCCGTAATATTCTTTTACGGTGTAAATGTAGTTCATGCCGGCCTGTTTGGCCGTNCGACGCATCGCTTCTTCTAAACCGATAATTTCACCAGCGTACTGGCAAACGAACGTGCCTTTCTCGATCTCCTCGAGCGTTTTTAAACCCTTNCCTTTTTCTTCCGTCCCGAAGACGGCCAGATTTTTACGTGGCCCTTTCTGAACGANGCGGTTCCCACACTTTTGTTTCGAGCACCGACAATGCGCATTACACTCGAAGACTGGCAGACTGCCAGGNCCTAATTTTGAATCCACGACCGATCCGAGTTCGTCGTAATTACGACCGCCACTTTTAACGACGCACGAGCATTCGTCCCCACAAGGGAGATTTCGATCACACTCACAACCGACGTANTGAGTTTCGAACATGTCCGAATTCGCTCCCACTCCTGGTACGTTAGAAACTGTGTACACGAGATGAACAGATTCGTGCGAATAATCATCTTCGACGTCAGAATCGTCGCCTCCACCCGATGCCGTCGTATCTTCAAAAGGCGTTACTACGGTTTCCATTTTTAATTCACACTACGGGAAGTCCTTTTCTATGCTGTGACCAATATGTAAAGTTGCGTGCTTAAGGATTCTGAAAAAACAAAGACAAATAAACATACTTCACTGAACTAGGCAAAATATCATAGATAATATAATTTTACTTACATTAAACAGCCAGCTATATGGTAGTGGGTCGTTGGATTGTTAACCAGTGTTCATTAATCATAATGTTATACGAGTTATATTATGTGAAGTTAATACATTCATTCATATTTTTATTTTAAAAAACTTCAAAAGGGAAAGACTGAACTTTAATAAACATGTTTTTACATCTTTCCCTGCAACCAACTTTAAGTCTATGGCAGGGGGTGCAACGCACCAACTCGTACACGATTCCATTCCCGAATTGTCCGAGGAAAAAAAGACCACAAATACCCGTCCGTTCTACGCCTAACTTCCCGAATCTTATTTGCGTGATCGTTTCTACCTACATACGTAGCCGTTTGCAGTACGTGTTCGCAGTTTAATGACAATTGACCCTCAATGGTTTGTTTTAACCTTTTCATCCTATTTTCGAGGCGATTTTCAGCTAATGAAACCCAACTTAGTTGTTCCAACACTTCAGATACGCTATCTAATCTATTGTAACGACCCAACACAAACCTTGCTGCCTTATGCTGTACCCCCTCCCCTACATTACTGTTACCAACAAATCTGTCTGGTTGAAACCGGGTGTGTGTGTGTGTGTGTTAGAATTCCACGGAAGGACATTGATGTTTGCGATTGTCCATTCATCAAATATAATCATTGTTCATCATCATTTAAATGACCCATTAAGTGTCGATACAACATTTAACACCACTTATCATCAACAGCTGACTAGCTAGCTCACACCAGACACCATCTTATGTGCTATTCTGTTTCGATTAGTTCTTGCATTAGTTCCACAGTAAAGTTTTAGAAAGAAATAGACAATTTTCTATTTGACGTGTATTTGGTGAGGCATATTAAACTGATATGTATTTGGTGAGGCATATTAAACTAATGTGTATTTGGTGAGGCATATTAAACTGATGATGTGTATTTGGCNAGGCATATTAAACTATCAAAATCAAGCGACGTGAATTAATGTATGACGAGTAAGGTAATATTAAAACTCCGAGAACAGAAACATTGAAAATGCTTTTTGGTAAATAAATACATAAAACCAGTTCGAAATAAAAATATTAGNGCTCCCAATTTTTCTATAAATTATGGATCTGATCTTCATCTGGACTGAGAAAATCTGATGACAAATGACAGCAGAATAAAGGTCTCTTAATACTACCATCGTCACCACCAACACTACTAACAATTGTCCAGCAGACTTTCCTTTGTCGAGAAACAACGGAAGGTAGTATTTATTCACTTCTGCTCACCTTAACAACAAATTGATAAACCGAGTCGCGAACAGTCCGAACAGTATCCGAAGGCGAAATCTTGATTGCNGGTACTGGCAACACTTTGTAACATCCCCACAAGACTAGACCCACCAGAGATGCCTTGACAGTAAACTTCAACACTTTTCCTGCTAACGTCGGAGGGGGAATTCTGAAAAACATTAACACAAAAATTAATAAATACAAAGCAAACTCAAACAAAAGTATTAGGTTGTGTATCTCAGGAAAGTAGTGTATTCACTGCAACTCGAGCCAAGCTGAGAAATGAACCAGGCTTTAATACCTGTAACGGTTCTCAATACGTTAGCCGATTGGATTCGTATTACGTACGATAGATTTTCTCGACAAACTTCGTAGAATCTAGACTTACGCCCTTGCATTTACACGAGGAGGTTGTTCTTACCATATACAGGGTGATTCAAAAGGTTACTCCAAAATATTTATGGCTAGTAGGTGAGCCCATTCCGAGTCGAAATAATATAGGAACGTGGGTTCTGCGGTGTACCGTTTCCGAGTTTAAAGCCGTTTAGTGTAGCCAATGAGGCGCGAGAGCAGGACAGATTAAGCGTTCCGTGGAAGAGAGCTCTCGCCTCATTGGTTACACTAAAAGACTTTAAACTCGGAAACGGTACACCGCAGACCCCGTGTTCCTATNTTATTTCGACTCAGAATGGGCTCACCTACTAGCCATACATATTTTGGAGTAACCTTTTGAATCACCCTGTACAGTGAAATTAGTGTTTGTCAAGCATGTGGTATTATTAAAACCTTTTATTCAACTTGACTTGAGCGTTGTACGTCTGTTCCAACTTTTTTGAAATAATTTTTAACCGACTTCCCTACATCCTAGAGTCCTGAAATTTGGTACACAGATTAACTCTCCGATATATTTGATTGTATTAAAATTTGATTGATCAACGTTGTTCCCTTCTCGAGGTATGGGCAATCGATGTGGAAAGGCGATATGCTTAAATTCAGGAAGGTGTCACCATGGCACTGAACGCAACGTAATTGAGAAGTAAGTCAGGCCTGCTGAAATTCAGCAAAGCCTTTCTGGGAATCAGTCCAAAGGTAGTCTGAAACCCAGCCAGGGTTAGTTGGAAACCAAAAGGGTCCACTTTCAGCGCCTTCTTGGGATAGACACATTACATACTTTTGATTTATTCAATTTCCATGAAACAAACCTCGTGTTATGTGGATCAGTCTTCTTAGATATTTTCTTAAATGCTTGTCAGTATATACAGGGTGTACAAAAATTTCGAGACTAACCCAATAAATACTAATAGTCTGTGGTACAGAAATATATTTTCCTTGACACATACCATAACCCTCCTCTAGTCACACACATTGTAGATCACTCGTACAATCTTTCAAGTGCCCAAGAATACTCTTAGAGTATGTAGTTCTCGGAAAAAGGGTTGCACGTAGTGAAACAATTAGCACTAGTGCAACCCTTTTTCCGAGAACTACATACTCTAATCTAAGCAAGGGTGAGAATCAACATGAAACAAGAATACTCTTGTTCCGGAATGCCCTTTAACTCCTTCTGGGTATCCGCAATGCTATCAAATCTTGTTTCTTTCGTGGTCATTTTCAGTTTCGGAAAAGGGAACAAGTCCGAAGAAGCCAAGTCTGGTGAGTACGGTGGGGGATTCNTCACATTCGCTTGCCGTTTGGCTAAAAACTANGCGGCGAGAGTACAAGAATGAGAGGGCGCATTGTCGTGAAGTACAAACCGTTGGACGCGTACAGCTCCGGCCTAAAGCGCCAAATCCGCTCAAGTAGTCGACGTACAGTTCGTCTGCTATCGAACGAGTGGCGAGATGATCATCGTGAGCGAGAAGAGTGCACGCAGTCAACATTCGCGACTGTGTTGCTTGTGGCGTGGTGCCCCGCCTTCTCGTCATCATCTTTCCTTGAACATCTTGTTTGTACCAACGGAAAACATTTTTACGTGTCAAACTCTCGCAGCCATAAGCTTTTTCCATCATTTCGAACGCGATTGTAGACAATTTTTCAAAATTTAAATTGCAGCACTATTGCTCCATTTTAAAAATTGTGACAAAATTTCAGCTCATGCTTATTTTCACAAAACTCTTAAAGAAATACTCTCTTTTTACTGTGTAACTAACGTGAAAAACAATTAACATAACCTGTCACTTACCTCATAATGGGAGGTATATCACGCTCGGACACTTTTCCCCAGTGCTGTACGATGCCGGGGACGTGTCCTATGCCCACGACTCCGACCACTTTCGAAGGGATGCACCCTGCAAAAGCAAAATAAAATAAATGTTTTAAAATATAAATTTTGACTGTCGACCATTTCCGATAATCTTCAATACTGATTCATTCACCTGTCATAGAATGGGGACTTGGAATTGGCGATGCAGCCAACTGAAGCGAGTGTGTAAGGAAGACGTCTCTCTCTTTAACAAAAACTTCGCTCAATGCGGGAAATTCGCCCGTCATTTCCGCTAACATCTCTTCCAAAAGATCTTTCTGTTTGCATTTTTCAACTTCTTCTTTGCTGTTTAATAAAAACAAAACAATTAACAAGCAGCAGATAATTTCTTTGACAGAAATTGAATTTAAACATCCGCATGATAATGCAACACCACCAACACCTGCCCCGCGACTGTCATCATACATTCTGTCCAATAAGAGCGCGGTAAAAGATATACTCCTAGCTTATTTTAGTCATCTTTCTCCTTGATGCATTATAACCAAAGTGTCAGTTATCACTTAAATTTCATCAATTCAAAATGAGTGCCGCGTACGCGTCGCGCATTAAAGCCGTTTTTTTATGCACAAATCCGAAGGGACGGAGAACGTCTCATTCTGTTCCTGCCAAAGACATGCGAAAATTAGAGTCATTCGTTACAATCAAACAAAAACAGTGGATGATTTGCAAGAATGTGGTCTGGTGCAAAAATTTCCCCGAGAAAGACATTAAAATGACAGCGAGCATGTTATCCAAGAATACCGCGATGANGCTGTGTCAATGGCAGGCGAAATTGAAGAAGAAAGGTTTAAAAAGTCGTACGAAACCATCCTACGCCATCTCCGTGCTCGTGACGTAAAGTGGCGCAGCACAATCAAAAAACCCATGCTATCGGAGAACCACGACTCGCCCGGGCACGCAAAAATAAGGATCGAGATTGGAGTAACGTAATTTTCGCCGACGAATCATCTTTTTGGGCACGTTGTATCGTCCAACGATCCGCCTACCACCACCAACAGACTCTTACAGCGGACCGTTAAAACACGCGGTAAAAATGCACGTTTGGAGGTGCTTCTCAGAGCAGGGATTTGACACACTTTACTTGTTCACTGACAACCTGAATGCTACAAATATATAAAAAGGCTTTGTTGCTAGCTGCTAAATGTTGGTTCATTAATAAAAATGAAGATTGGATTCTACAGGAGGATAACAAGCTCAGCACTGAGTGGAAGCAGACATACACTGGATTGACCACCAGTCACCTGGTGCGAATCCCATCGAGAATGTGTGGTGGTACATTAAAAGCTTCGTGGAAATCTGACATCCAGTTTAAAGCAACTGTTTGCAGAAATTCGTCGGATTTGGAGGTCCTAGCCGCACGTGTGTGCAGTAAAGTATGCCCCGGAGGTGTCGGTCTAGTGTAGATGCTGGCAGTGACTGGACTCATTATTAATGTAATTGCATTTTAGCCGTTGCCCTGTAGAATAGAATCATTGTTTTTGAAATGCTTATAAACACATTTTTATTTCAATTGGGTCCATCACGCTCTTATTGGACAGATTGAAACACACTGAGTAAAGTTGTAAGAGTGGAGGCCTTCTAAGCTAAATATTGCAGCATGCGACACATACAGAAAAAATAGACACAAAGGTAAAAAAAAAAAAACAGCTTTCAAAACACAATCTGACCTAATAGGTTCCTTAGACATGATTATGTGCCACGTAAGTCGCAACTTCTGCCACCACGACAGAGACGCGAGAGCTCGCTGGAGGGTGATCTGGATCGGACGATCGCCTAGGTGTACTAGGCAGCCTGGAACCTGTCTTGCCTACAAAAGCGAAAACGAGATACAAGTTAACACTTTAATAAACTCACTCCTCGAAAGGGTATCGCAGTAGACATACCTCCTTAAAAGCTCTCCTAAACTCGCCGCCCGGTGCCATGCCGAGCTGTTTCGTTAAATGTGCCGACATGCTGAGAAGCAACAGGTACATTGCACCGTGAATTACGCCATTCTGGGCGATTGTAGAACGAATTTTGTCTGTCAATAAAAAGTCACATGAATTTAAAAACATAAATATAGTATTTTGTAAATTGAAAAATAAATAAAAACATTTTTTTTTACCTTATTCCTGAATTATAAAGGACATCCTCTGGGCTTTGTTAAGCACTGTCGTGGGTCACACAAAGATTGTTTCTGTAGTGCGAGCCACGACAGTGCTTGGCAAATCCTGGAGGACATCTAAACAAAATATAGCACCGTTATTTATAGTGCTGGAATAATATGTATAAAAAAAATATATATTGTTTATTTTTCATCCAGTATTCCGCGACTAGCGATGAGTAAATGCTGGACATTTATAAATAGGAAAGTTTTCGAAACGTGGAAACTTTGGTGAATAATATTTTTTTTTGTAACCAAACTCGATAACATCATATAAAATAATTTTGTTTTGATGTTTTGATAGTATTAAGCGAGATCTTAAATCAATTATTGAAGACATTAATCTTTATTTTGTTTTATCGACTTTTGGCCGTCTTAATTTCTTTACAGCACATAATTTCTTCTAAACATGTGGTAGCTAAGCAATGAAATACTCTGGTTATCAAAAGTAGGTATCTGGTTGCTATGGCAGCAGATATATCTTCTTTATGTCAATGCTTCCTTATGGCCACATCCGACGATAAAATGATTGAAAGGTAACATAATGATCTTAAGCACACCGCCCACGACGCTATTTTACAAGAAGTCCATAGATTCGCTATTAACCTGACTGCGTTTTGCTGCCTGTCCATTCGAATGTAAACACAAAACATGGCGGCATACAGCAGAGAATGGTTGATAGTTGCAGCAAAGAGTTTGGGACAAAAATTACCTTCCTTGTGCTTATCAGAGAGTCTTTCGCCACGAGTGTCTCCGATTGAACGTCTTTATACAATAACCCTTTTACCCGACAGGAGCTTTCCTATCGAAATTTGCAGAGAAATCGCTTAAGAAATTTGTGGAATTGGGCTCTTGCAAACACCATTATTTCACGAAACTCTTTCAATAATCTTGTCGTGGGAGGTGGCTATTAGGAGTCAGTCACAAGGTTTGAACCAGGAACCTCTTGATTAGGAGGCCAGAACTCTACTAGTAAGTTAACCGCCATTCCCAATTTAATAGCAGTGATCACCTAAGTAACTAAACTCCGCTCGTATAGTCGCGCATTCCAGCGACTTAATCGTCGGAGGCTTGTTTATAACCTTAAATACTCTGCTGCACTATATGTATTGTCTTGTGGGTACAACACAAATCCTTTCCAAGAAAAAAGTTACAATATGACCACCAATCCAAAGAGACTTTCTTTAAAAGTACAAGCACAAACAATTCTGNCCCGGTTCTTTGAAACCTCCAATTGATTGCCTTTGACTAGTAATACGTTTCAAAGAACCAGTACAGCACTGACTTCGTACAACGAAGATACAGATCAGAGGACCAAATTCATCCCGACACAATCAATCGACGCTGGTGAGACACGGCGCACCGAATTACTTGATGAAAGTAACACCAAATAAATTAACAACAACTTACCCAAATTTATATTCTTTGCTTCCTCTAATATCGTCTCCTCGTCCAGCTCCAAAATGTTGACCCGAGACTTGCATAGTTCGACCATCACAATATTGGGTTGGACTGCATTTATCGTCTGAATTAATAAATGAAGGCAGAACATAAACGTTTAGCTTTGATTTTTGTTTTGAACAAATTAAAACTTCTTATATTATTCCTTGTCTTTCTTATACAGTACGACATCCTATTCCAGTTTCCGTTAAATTTAATTAAAGCTTTAACCCCTTCCCTGATTTTGACGTGANGTCCACNACCAACTCTGTTTTCAATGTCTCTGCGGCTCATCTTTTAGTTTGTGCAAGGAGTTCCCCGCGTTGCCGCTAGATGGCAGGAGCGGCTTCACATGTAATTTTCCAGTAAAGCACGTGCTAAGTGGTGTAAACAAAGTGTTGTATTTGTAAAAATACGCATTTTTTACATTTCAAACAAAAATTATCAGGGAAGGGGTTAATAAACATTCACACTATATGGCTTACTAGTGACATAGGTACCTGTTACTTTGTCACAAATACTATTTTGTCACTGTCACACATTACTGACAAGTAAAAATCACAGTTCCACGTGTCACAAGTTAGGAATGTTATTTATGCAAAGTCAATTTTGTTTTGGTGACAATTCATTTATTAGAATTTATTAAGTGCATATTTTAAATGTTTATACTCGCTCACCTTGACATTACTGCACTTCAGTTGTTTTTCAAAGAGAGTGTATGCAGCAGCTCTTTGCCCTCGTTTGAACGCAGTCAGAACAAGAAACAGCAGTCAGTAACCGAGAAAAATATTACATACGTAACGCTGAGAGCGAGGAATTGCCGAAGCAGACGAGTCTACTTTAAACAATTCTGCAACATCTTTGCTTGGTTCGGCAGTACAAATTGGGAGTCAAACGTTGGGCGAAAATTCGTAATGCCGAACTGAGCAAAGAGTCTGTGGAATTTTTTAAAGTAGACTCGCCAGCTTCGGCAATTCCTTGCTCCAGCGGCTCGTCGTTACAATTAGATGCAGAGATGACTGCTCATTCTGCTTTGTTGCACTACCTGCCTCAGTTCATAATNATCTTCTCAGGCAGCAGTATCCTGCTTTCTTTCCAAATGATTAATTTCTATGCATGGGAGTAAAATCAGCATTGTCTGTCTGTATATACGGTCTACATTGGGCGTATTTTGCAAACCCCCAGACGAACCAAGCATTACTTTCAATACTAATATTCCTCACGTCTTTCAAACTGTAATGCTATGGCGTTTAAACAACTCGTTTCATTTTGGTTCTGCATTTCTTGCCCAGAACAAAATGGTACTATTTTGATAAGAAACTATTTAGGAATACATGCTTGCTAGCTATTGAATTATGGTCCCACTGTTATGACATCTCAGGTCTAATGGAGACCCCATACGCGTCGTAATGACGCTTCAGGATAACTGAATTTTGCCACTCAGCCGACACATAGCCGGAGGTGGGATCTTTTGCATCGAACACTCATCGATGGGACCCGCCTTTAACGTACCTCCCGGAACACGCCTACGATCATACCTTAGTGTGGAGTGCTTCACAGGCAGACTCGTAGGATAACCCTTTTTACCCGGGACCTCCAGATCAGGAGGCGAGCACTCTAACCACTAGGCCAACCTGTCGGTGAACTCTCTAGAAAACATTCACAATTCATTAAAATCATTCCTATCCTTCCACATGCCAGCCTTGCTTTTTAAAATATACTAACAGACATGCAGACGTACAATGTTAATGGATTAAAAAAAGTAGCCCCGCCCCGTTCGTAGAAACGTATCGCTTTAAAAGAAGAGCTGCCATCAGATTATGAACCGAGACAGCTGATGCAATAAACGAGCCTATAATTGAGGACCTTTCTGGATGTCACTTAAGCTGTTATTGCTCACTTCTAGGCGACAAGAGAGGTGTTAAACTAGAAGCATTTTACTAAATGTTCGTTACGATGTTTAACTTTCAATTTCAGTTTACTNAAAACCATGTCATTAGTCCAACCACAGCCTCGATTAATACTTTTGTGTTTATTTTTGTTATTCATATGTCTTTTATAATTAATATTATTTTTAACCAGCACGCATCTTCAGTGTCGATCGCATTCTCTCATCCTTGACTAAGTTCCTACGTGTACACTGTGAAAAACAAGCAAAGAGAAGGAAAGGCAAAAAGAAAGACAAGTGAAAATCAATGTCAATGTTCATCATCTGTGAAAAGAAACAAATAAAAATTTACAAGTTCACAACTGTCTGTTATTATTGTTAGCATATTCTATAAATCTCGCTATACAGTAGTGGACTTAAGTGTGGACACTTTTTATAAATTGCTTG
>KZ881260.1:18606-28796 GCA_003456935.1 Machilis hrabei
CAACTCGCCTAACATCTCCGTTACGCTATCTGTCCTACCATAACGACCCAAAACAAATCTAGCCGCCTTACGCTGAATTGACTGAAGAAGATTTTGCAATCCAACCTCATACGGGTCCCAAACACAACTACAGTATTGGATAATTGGAAGCACCAACTGTATCTCCTACAAGATTCAAGCCTGTGGCCAAATTATAAACACATTTTAAATTCTCTAAAGTTAAAGGAGGTAAGGTGTATCCAAAATTGTCTAAAGTCACAGTTTTGATTTTTTAAAGGCCAAAATAAGTAACTGGATATTCTAAAACAATTAATCTTTACCGAAGATCCAAAAACGAATGAAGGCTGCTAAAAATGACAAAAGTTATTGAGGTCCTAAAATGTGAAAGTACTTATTTCTTGTATTAAAAATCTAACATCAACATTTTTGAAATCAGCTAAAATTGCTGAATATAAAACCAATTCTACAATTTTGAGATTGTAAATTTGATATTCAAAACGGTGAAATTAGTATTTGGATTCTGAAAAACTTTCAAAACTTTTCTGATAACCCAAAAGGTAATGCAGTCGGCTTAAGTTTTATAAATAAATGGCTAATTCAACAACTTTATATCTATCGTTTTGTTTTGCAATTGNATTTTGAAACGTATTCAAATATTTGTCGATTTTTAAGTTACGTTAAAGGTAACGGTATTTATGCCATTTCTAAAAGGTAACATACACTGTGTAACAATACATTAAAAAAACTGCAATTGATATAATCTTTTTTCAAAGTCAGTCTATTTTTATTTATGATATTGTGGAACAGACACATACATAACCAACAAATAAATCCACCTAGAAAANACATTTAGTCACTTAAATTTCTTATGTGTTAGTGAATTATTANGTAAATATCCACTACAAATTAAGTAGACCCAAAACTAAACTTCTTAAACTTAAGCTACAATTATTCACGTTTATCAATGACGTACACTACATTTTGATAATACTGACGACATTTGTTTGTATTGTAAATGTTTCCAAATATAAGTTAAAAGCACCTTCATTTTCTCAACAATATATAAACTATGATGGTATTTAATTAGCTGTATAAAATATAATAAACTCTTAAATTATTGATAGCATTTTTCAATGTCTAAAGACGTAACGTTCATTTAAAAATACAATAATTGACTCATTAATCATACAAACCTTGCAATAACATAGTTGACTAGCACAAAAAACTCACTGAATGACCACAACACGGATGTATTATTTTCTGTCATGTCTTCATTTAAATCTGGTATTAACATCCTAATCTGTAAAACATCGGGACAATTATAAATACATCATTCTAATAACGAGCGTTGTTAAAGCATACATTAAAATAATATTTGTTAAATTTGTAGTTATAGACGTATTTTCTTGAAGCAATTGAAAGAACGTGGAATTCTTTCAAAAACACCAACATTGAAGAATCCAAATTGGGAGTAAAGCTCAAGGCTATGCATGTCATGTAGATGGAGTGCAGTCCATGAAGTGGGAAATCACTTAACTTGCTTCTCATATGCGTGCTTAGTGAAAGGGCAAAAAGAACAGAAAAGTGGATTGAATCATCCTTCTCCACATTTTTATTTTTACTCAATTTCCCCAAACCCTGTTCTTCNTTTTCCTACACACCTCTCCTCACGAACTTACAATACTGCCACCATTATCTTCTGAAACTCTTCTATATAAAGTGTGACAGAAGTTTAAGATCCGCACAGTATCATTACTTTGTAGTGTCTTGGCAACAACAAGTGAAGAGAGATCATGTATTCAGCAAAAATTGTAAGTACAAGAATGTCGAATAGTAAATATACGTAACCAATTATAGTTCTGAAAATTACACAATAATTATTTATGGATTTTTGTTAATAAAAACAACTCGAGTATTAAAGAACAAATATTATTAAATTATTTTATATAAAGTAAAGAAAATATATTTATTTTCATTTTTGGATATATTATTTTTCTTGCAAAATATTTGATTAATAGCATTTAAGTGCAATTAAATAGTATTTTTAGGGCCACTTGTCAAAATAAAAACCTCAACTTTTTTATTTATTTATGCAGATCTTATTTTTTACTGAGCTTAAAACAATGTTAAATAAAAATTAAAAAGTAATAAAAACTTCTACAATACTTTCACAGCATTCGTTAGATCTAGAGCCTCCGTGAAAATTAATGTAGTTATAATGCACGACTTTGGGCAGAAATAAAAAAATATAAGTGCACATATACTCGATTTTTAGGTTAGTTTAGTTAGGTTAAGTAAGGTAAGGTGATTATGTGAAGTCTTATTAAAGGTACTAAAATTTAAATCGCGATTTCATTGCGGTTTCTACGCATGCGCAGAAGTCGCGATTGCTCTGAATCTACCGGTACGTATACTTTCACAACCTTGTCAAAATATTACAGAAGTTTTGTTTACGTATTAACTACGATTGTAAAAATAAATTAATCAAAGCGTTATGATAAAGATTGAAGTATGCAATTATAACAACAGTCAAAAACAAATTGTTTAAAGTTTGTCTGATTTAAAATATTTTAAAATTATTTTTATTAAAAAAAACTTTTAAAGATAAAATATACCCCAAACATTGGTTTTCTTTTATTTATACTAATTGTGCAAAATCAATCATTATTTAAATATTGTTTACAGTTTTTTGTTGTTGCTGTTTATGAAAAGCAACTCACAATCTTATAATAAAATAGTGTATTTTAACAACCCGTTCACATATCTTAGTTTATTTTATTCATGGTTACAATGGATATGATATAAGATATAATATTCTCATATAAACATCCTACATGAGGTGGAAATCGAACCTACAACATTTTGTTCTACAGCCCAATAAGCTGATAATTAGGCCTACACCAGGCCGCCAAATACCATTTTGGTATTGCATTTTACCATAAAGAGAAAAACTGTATATTTTTAGTTCTATGATACATGCCTCAACAAAGCCTTGGCCAACCAGTCTCAAATATTTAGTGAAAATATAGTTTACAATGACGTTAATTGACCCACTTAGTAATATAATGTCATGGATTGGGCTAAATAATAATTAACTAAA
Organism: Machilis hrabei; assembly: GCA_003456935.1. Lineage (NCBI taxonomy): Eukaryota > Metazoa > Arthropoda > Insecta > Archaeognatha > Machilidae > Machilis > Machilis hrabei. The sequence continues at coordinate 21,707 of KZ881260.1, forward strand.
GAACTCCAGTTTCAATAAATTAGAGTATAAAATTATGATACACGAAATATATTCAGTTTTGGAAGTTGAAACACTAGTTTTGATATTATCCATAAATTACTTTTGTAATGTTTATGTTTGTCGTAGTTCTACAATGAAATAATACCGAAACACCACACTGTTTTCGAATATACACATAACACGAAAGAGTTGCAACTTCGTAATTTCTATTGACAAAATTTTGATAATCATAATAACAAAATACCCAACATGGTTCAAAAATCTATTATTGATTAGCTTGAATTAATACACTCAAATTTATAATCTACCAATATTGAATTAAGATAACCTACCTTTTTGAAATAGTATTGAATGAAAAAAGAGTTACTGTTCAATTAAAAAAAACGATATTGTCATAATGCTTTCTTCTTGATACAAATTTATTACGATATTATTCATTGCCCCACTTTCTTTTAAGATACCCTCGCTTCGCTCCCTCTTGCAAATAGTACAGAGTTTTTTTTTTATTCTTACTAATTTATCTGTCCTTTCTATGTAATTAAGACTGACGTTTAGTATTTAAATGAATGATGTTTAATTTTACTGATGAATTATATCAACTAGAGATAGATTATGGGTTTCACAGGTCCTGGGATCATATAGAGCAAATCAACTGTGAGTAAAATAATCGTCATGCTTTTAAACAATTACCTGAGAACGGAAAGTAAAACTTAATTTTGAAACAGTTTCGATAAAGAAAATGGCCGTTAAGTGTACTCCCTACAGCCAGGCCGAAAATCACGCTCCCGGAAAACAAATCGCTTAATATCTGGCTTAGGTTGAACAAATCCGGGAAACTAAAAAAGGGGAGTCATAGAATAATGCCTTGTGTCGATTTTGGTGTAATATTTTCCAAAATTAATTAAAATCTANTATGGGTAATTTGGTATATTCGGCTTTTTTTAAAAAAAAAAGCCGAATATACCCAAATTACCCATATTAGATTTTAATTAATTTTGGAAAATATTACACCAAAATCGACACAAGGCATTATTCTATGACTCCCCTTTTTTAGTTTCCCGGATTTGTTCAACCTAAGCCAGATATTAAGCGATTTGTTTTCCGGGAGCGTGATTTTGGGCCTGGCTGTAGTGAGTACACTTAATTGACTTATATTAACGATAACCATTGATTCATTGTTTGGATCTTAAATAATTCATTTTTTTTTAATTCTCATAGATGTAGAAAAGTCAATTAATTATCTATTTTATAAAAAACGAAACTTGATCTAATAGATGATTTTTTGTGTGTGTGCAAATTCATGATTATATAGAATATTTAATAAAATAAATCAACCGTACCTATTGTTTTTCATAATTGATAATATCCTGCTTACACAGTAGTTTACGAACGTTATCATTGCTAATTGCATACTATACTAATTTGTATATTTTTGTTATTTTTCAGCTTTTTCTTGTAATTTTGTCNATCGGCTTGAAAGTTGAAGCCAAAGAAACAGGATTGAAAAATGATTTGCAATCCAGTGCGACGGCTTTAACTGACACCAAAAACAACCAATATAATAACCCAGGACGAAATAACGCAGCATTTAACAATCCAGCCTACAACAACAATCCTTACAGTTACCAAGGATACAACTCAGGTTACAGTAACCCAGCTATTAACCCGGCCTACAATAACCCAGCTATTAACCCAGCCTATATTAACCCTGCTATTAACCCAGTCTACAATAACCCAGCTATTAACCCAGCCTACAATAACCCAGCTTACAATTACCCAGCCTACAATAACCCTGCCTACAACAACCCAGCTTATCGTGGGCGTCAGTTCAACGACTTCTACAACAACCCCTATTATAACAACAAATATAATGACCAGATTTACAACCCAGCTGCTTATAATGGACAACGTGGATTTGGTAAGTGCTTATATAGTATATATCCATTATAATTCAGTATCACAAAATGTTGATTGAACTAGCCATAATCATGAATTTCTAAGCTTCGATAAATGTGATTTAAATTGGCAATTTGAATAGGTTGTGACAATTGTAATTCTACCAAAATTGAAAAATGTGTGTCTTCTTCTAGCACAAGATTTGGGAACGCAAAGGGGAGTAATTTGGGTTAGCATCACAGATGGTATTCTAATATCTGTTTTGTACTGTCTGTAAGACAAAATCAAAACAACTTCTTCTCTTATTACTTGTCTACAGTGTATTTTTAAATTGAATACAATGCTTTTATTAGATGTATCAGAATATTTTTATAGTCACATAATTAAAACAAACACTGCTTTGAATGTAAAAAGAGTATACAATAGCATCAGAGAAGGCGTTAATTTTGTACGGAGCATTTGCATTTCTTACTGTTTAGTAAAATAGCATGTAAATCTACCAGCATAGCCTGAAAGACGTAGCGAATTTAATTTTTCGTAGCTTGGTAAGTGAACAAAAATTGGCGTTTTAAGCGAAACGAAATTTCGCGCTACGCTTCGTTTGGATATGACAGAATCGATGCTGGTACTGTAGGTGTGCTAAGTGTTATTCTATGAATATAAGTATTTTGGATTTTCCCACTTGATTTGCAAAGTATTATTTTAGTAGTAAAATCTCTACATGAGGAACAGTTTATCGCTATTTCTCCTGTCAATGGTCATTTATATATATATTTTATTATCATTTAAACACATGTTAATGCCTTACACATATGATTTCTCGTAATGATGATGATGATATGGTGTTTTACATCCCGTCGACACACAATGGGTCATTAGGGACGATGAAACAATGTTTATTGTGATTAATGAAGTGAACTTAATTCTATGAACAACACAACACATAAGACAGCACAAACACCCATGCCTTATGTGGGATTCGAACCCGCAACCTCTTGTTCCAGGGCGCACTGTGCTAACCATTATCTCAAGTAGGTCGGCTGATTTTTCGTAAAGACTCTTTATGTAAGGATATTCAGAAGCTTAAATATGTAAATTACGTGGAAAAAGTTAACATTCATTATTTCAAAACTGTGTCTTTGCAGATTTTGTGGACATGAATATGGCTTGCGTTGTTTTGTTCGCTATAAGTAGCTAAATAAAGCAAGACATATAAAATGTCGCAAGGTTGTGTGTAACTTTCATGTTAATTGTCACCAACTGCAGCAATTTTTTTACTCTGAAAAATACACGACCTCACTTTTATATGAAATATTATTATGTTTCATTATTATTTAAATACGTACTGCCATGTCCACAAANATTTCAAACTGAATAGTCAACATTTTATCTAAATGTGAATTACACAAACTTTTCCCCAGAAACATTTCCGAGCGTGGTCCATTTTTTTGTTTTTGATTATCATGAAAATTGAAACAAGCTAATTGTCATAATATTCTATACTTCAGTAAACTACATTTTAATTTTTCAGATATTAATGTATTAAATACATTGGCCTATAAGTAAATAACTTATTCTCTGTGTGAAATGCAAGTAAAGTACGTATTTTTAATGGATTGTTAAGTTATGTCATGAGCTAGAAATTTGTATGTGTAAAATGAATGTTTCAATAGAATCCTGTTAACGCATTTTTAACAAGTAAAGGGAATTTTGAAAAAAGAGGAAAAACATTGTTTAGAATGAAATACATGGGCTATTTTATTTTATTTTTCGATCTTTCAAACATTTCAAGAGTAAGGATGCGTGGCTACGTGCGAGAAAAAAAAAATATTTTACGATTAAAAAATGATGGGCAATCGGTTCCGCACGCTTAATGTTTAAAATATTTCGTCCAGTTTTGTGATTGGCAGATACCTAAATTATTAAGTTATTACGATAAATTTGTAATTAAGCTTTTTTAAAATGTATTATTATAATAACTTTTAAGTTGAAATATACGGAATTGTTCATTACGATATTCATGATTTGCAAGATAAACACTTATTTTCGTCCAAGTAAACATGTTTGTTTATTTATCGAATCAAATCACCTCTTGGGTAAATTTTCTGTATTATACAGGTAGTTTTTAACTTTATAATTGATCGAGTAATACGTTAAATAGCACAGTGTATACTTATTGTGAAAGTTATTATATTTTTTATACTATACAGTATACTGTTTGCATTAATTAGATAATAATTACTCTAGCCACAACAATATTTCTATCACATTAATTTGTTTAAATAGTTTACTAACATATCATGTTAATAGTTAATATAATTTAGACAAACTGGTCGAATAACTCTTGGTATAAATGGGAGCTAGATAAGTAGACTCACCCAAAATAGGGGTGAAGGTTGTGCTCAGTCAATTATTCAAGGTCAGCCTCTGTAATTCCAACTTTTCGTCGAGTTATACAGGGTGTTCAAAAACTTCTATCAGAAAATTTGTGGAGTGGTAGGAGACGTCAAAATAAGCAAAAAAGCGCCAGACAACCTAGGGCCTAAACCCCACCGTTATAGAACTAGAGCCCTTGACATTTGACCAATCACGGGACAACGCGCGAAAGTTTCAATGTTCGTCAGCATCGCATTAAATGCATTTTATTTGCCAGACTCCTGCGCATATCAAAATTACACCTCAATGAGAGATCGTAGAGTTAGAGTTGGCACCGTTGCCTCTGTTGGCGCGTGGCGGTGCCGAACGTTCAAACTTACGCGCGTTGTCCCGTGACTGGTCAAATGTCAAGGGCTCTAGTTCTATAACGGTGGGGTTTAGGCCCTAGGTCGTCTGGAGCTTTTTGGCTTATTTGGATGTTCCCTACCACTCCACAAATTTTCCGACCGAAGTTTTTGAACACCCTGTATATACATAGTTTTCCCTAATCTGGCCATATTCAGAATGATTTCTTGTGATGGTTCTGGTGCGCCATGTAACTTCTGACGTGTGCAGGTATGGATAATAAACAATACAGCTATTAATAATAAATAATGAATGACAGCATATGTGTTTACAATGCTGAAAAGCTGATCATCTGAATCGAACTTACAGCTTCTGCTTAACGATCTGTATCACAGTCATTGAAAAAGTTGCTGTAATTTTTTTGTTTATTACTAATATATAGAATTACAATATATGAAACGAGCAAAACTATCTATACATTTACAAACAGTAAAAAGTGTTATTATTTTATGTTTTATTATAAGTAGGTTCTGGTAACGCAAAATGTGGTACAAATGTAATGATCACGTCTCAATTACTGTTTCAGGATACCAAGGATACAACAATGCAAACANCGCTTACGGCTACAATGCTGGTTATAACAGCCAGTGTGGTTACAACAATCAGTACTGCAATAGCTACAAAGCCCGAGCTCTTACTGGCGGCAATCCTTTACCTGCTGCAGGCTATGAAAACAGAAATTGTGTGGGTGCACGGTGTTATTAATGACTTTTGATCTTGACATCTGAAAATACGAGGACCTATTGTATATATGTACTAAACACTGTTTTCGTTTTCACTTCTTCTAATTGAAATGGAATATTTTGTATCTTAAACTGAAAAATCACTATGTATAAAAACTAAACGTTTCATTAATAAAGTTNTATTGCACAAATGTATATGAAACTCTAATTTGTTCATCCGCTAGATTATGTCGTTTATACAATGTTACATCAGACTTTAAGTGTTTNCCACCGTTTTATCTTTAAAAATAAATTATTGATTTTGATTAAATTACTTAATCGAAAACAGTGATGCCAATTTTGTAGCACTATACAATTTATTTTTGCACATGCAGTTGCTGAANATAATACATAGCGTACCACAATATAGAATGATATTGTTGAGTGTTTCACTAACATTTTTAAAGTCAGGAAAAAATTGTAATAAGGTCAAACTAAAATAAAAAAATATGAGCATTTGCTTCCAAAAGTTGCCGTTCGTGATTCGAAATCACATATAGCCATACGAGACTCATAAAAACTATATTATTTACATACCGGTAGATCCAGAGCGATTGCGACTTCTGTGCAGAAACCGAAATGAATTCAAGATTTAAATTTTATTATATTTAGTAAGGCTTTGCTAAGCACTTTACCTCACCTAACCTAGCTAAACTAACGTAAAAATCAATTATTTGCACTTGCATTTTTTTTATTTCTGTCCAAAGTCGTCCGTCATAAAAGAATTAATTCGCATGGAGGCTCTAAATTTAACAAATTCTATATTATTTCAGACAAACATAATCATTCCTTGATAAACAAATGAAGAAAATTATTTCACAACAATTTCAGGAACTTAAATTTTACCTTTATCGATGCAGCAACATTTAGAGCGATCCTGCACCACTGATCCTGCACATCGAAGTGGTTATATTTCCTAAAATATGGGAAGCAGTTTCATAGCAGACAGTCTATTTACACTTTCAAAATGTATAAGAATTGTTTGCATCCAAGATCCTAGGCTTTCTGTCCATTTTGTCTTACAAAGTTTTTTTGGGGGATTGGATCCAAATCTGTTAATTGCGGAGGTTAGTTAATGCCATTATGTCTTTTTCTTTCCTCTTCAAATAGCTCAAATACAAATGGCATTAGCTAGAAGATTTAAGAGTGTTCTCTACTGCCAGTCCCAAAATCACGCTCCTGGAAAACAAACTTTTAATGGTCTTCGGAAAATATTACAAAACATTCATAAAATAATTTCCGACCTAACTCATGGGGGATTAGCATTATACTATGTTCTGCAATTCGATTTTTGCAACAAATTTGCAGTATAATTTTCTCTAGTTCTAAAGTCCAAGTTTTTGTATTTGCTTGTTNTAAAATGATTTTAGTTGACAACTTTGGCATCCAGCACAAACCAATCAGTCAAGAATTGATTAATAACATTAAGTTGAAATTTTTAATATCTAACGAGCGCATTTAATGNAATTTAGTTACGTACATTCTTAATCGGAATTTATCAACTGAATTTTTCGTTATGCAATATGGATATATTACATATACAGGGTGGTCTACATAAAGCGTTATGAATTGTTATCGTGAAAACAAAGCAGAATGAAAGAAAACGTGTAGACAAATATTATTATGTTTGAAGGGGGTTATATTGTAGCAATTATTTTTATTGTTTTTGTGAACATTGTCAAGGTTGATTG
>KZ881281.1:4795-15706 GCA_003456935.1 Machilis hrabei
TTTATTTAGTTGCTATTTTAAACAATGCTTTAAAATTTTGAAGTGGCTATGAGATATTATTAATTACAGGGTGGTGGTAAGCAAAATGGAAACCACGCATTTATGACAGCCTCAGGAGCAATATGACATAAGGAACCCATGTCCGGAAATTACTTATTACGGCACTACGCGCACTTAAAGTTTCACATTTTGAAGCAGAAATTCGGCAACTCCGCATTGAAGCATATAGCAGGTGAGCGCACAAATTGATTTCCCGCCTTGAATTCTGAAACTATCAGAACATTTCTTATCGGCTGGCGTATCTCAGCGCTTTCGTTTATGCACCAGTCAGCGGGTATTCCGACTGATGCAGGTTCGAGTCCCGTGCAGTTTTTTTCTTCGACCGTTCATACTTTTTCTTTTTGTCTCCTTCTCCCTCTTTTCCCCTTTCTTTGTTTCTTTTTACTGTCATTCTTTTTCCTTTCCTTTCCTTTCTTTTATTTAATTCGAACATCTTTTGTAGACTATTGCCTTTTCCTTCTTTTGTGTTCTTTTCCGTTTTGTTTTTTAAATCTCTTTTCTGAAGTTAGGACACTGAATTTCTAAAAAAAGGTGCTCATTAAAAACAAATAAAAACGCATAGGCGTACTTCTGTCACCTTATAACTGGTTTCCTTTTTAATGATTTTAGTCACATACTTTCTATTATGGTCACGAATAACCTAAGAGAATAGATTTTAAAGTCTTTATTTTTATGCACTCAAAAATTCAAGTGTACAATTAAATTAAAGAAAGGAAAGGAAAAAGAATGACAGCAAAAAGAAAGGGATAAAAGGGAAAAGAGGGAGAGGGAGAAAAAAGCCCTCCAAAAAAGTAAGGAACGGCCGAAGAAAAAAAATCCGAACGGGACTCGAACCTGCGTCAGTCGGATAACCCGCAGACTGGTGTATAAACGAAATCGTTGAGGTACACCTGCCGATAAGAAAAGATCAGACGGTTTCACAGTACAAGGCGGGAAATCAATTTGTACGCTCACCTGCTACATGCTTCGATGCGGCGTTGCCGAATGTCTGCTTCAAAATGCAACACTTTAAGTAATGAGTCATTTCCGGACATTGGTTCCTTATGTCATATAGCTCCTGAGGCTATCATAAATCTGTGGTTTCAATTTGGCTCACGAGTTTTGCAACACCCTGTATTTAAAAACTTTCCGTTCAACTGAATTTTCATTAAATATTTTTGGAACTGAGGGTAACGTAACAATTAAAGGAAACGTTTTAAACTTTCATTTATGATTAAAAAATAATACCAATATTTAGTTACTACTTTACAACGTTTTACAGAGCTTATGCCGCTGTTATAATTTGTGTTTGTTTAATAAATCTTCCTTAGATTGACATTAAAANAAGTCTGAGCAGACTCTTTAGGTTGACACAGACTTTGGGAATAAGTGTAACAGATGTCTAGGGCAAGTTCACCAAATAATAAACAAATATCCGTTTAACAGTGTTTAAGAAAGCGTACTCTATTTATAGATAAATCACCTTGACAAAATCCAGTCTAGAACTACTGAAGGCAAGTTCGTTTAATTGTAATTATTTTATTACCAGAGAGTAAAGAAATAAAACCAAATGTTTTTGTCTCCAATGAACAAAAATAGTTATATATAAATATAGGGAGACTGGGTATTGCTAGTTATTTTCTACTAGATTTTGACGTCTTCAGCCATTCCAGTGAATGATCTATGGAGGTTACGACGATCTAACTTACTACAAACTTGTCGTCCTTTAATCCGGAGGAGAGTCACGAAAAGCCCCATATCACGTACCGCCACTAAAACTCGGTAAACTCATTTAAGCCCACGCAATTGCAAAATTTGAAATTTATTAGTCCAANGTTCCTCGTTCTGGGCCTCGATTACGGTACGATATAGGAAATAAAGTGCTCACTTTATTCCTCGGTGTGCTTTTTTCAGTTACTAACAAAATCTTTAACTTTATACCGATTACACTCGGTTGACTTTCAAAACACAAATTGTTGCCTTTTTATAATTCAGCGTTGTGGGAATTCCAGAGTATATAATTTCTTCCTTTGAGTTGAATATTCTTAGCAATTCCTTAGCACAGTTTGAAAATGATGGAGTGATTTGCACAAACACTGCCATGATTAAAAAATAAACACATCATCAATAGTGCCGCATTAATAATTCATAGTGCTAAATCAATCAATTTAGCAACATCGTATTGTTTTATAGGACCATTTTCGACTATAAAAAAGTGAGTGGACACTTTTCCTGAGTTCAATGTCACTGACTAACACAAAGTACCAACTTTATTTTTCTTAGACCTATTTTTTTGTGGTTGAAAATACTGTTTTTTTAACACTTTCAGGCCCGAATTAAGTTAGACGACCCCCAAATATATGTTTTACTTAACAATTACGAAGGAACACAAATGAATCTATTTTTTATTTTACTTATCAAAATACAGTATGTCTATTGCAGTGAACATTGGGTCTCAAAGGATGTCAAAGGATTGTCACAACCCTGCAGAAGCAAAGACTTGATGTCCATTGAGATGGACAAAGTGGCTGAAAGGCTGAAATAAAAGTTTTGTGCGTACACTCCAGCTTACAAATGTATGTCCATTCCAATAGTCACTGGGTTTGAAAGGGTTAAAGCTGTTTTAATAACAATAAACAATTATATAGATGATGATACGTTTTTCTCTGTCACGTCAAAAATACTGTGAACACAATTTATTTCGTTTAAGTTAAATTAAATGTATGATAATTTATCGACACCGTTTTGAGCTTTATGTTCAGAAGCACACAAAATATGACACCATTTTTTATTCGAGCTTAATTGAAGACCCTCAACTACAAACTGTAGTTATTTTGAATTAAAGTTACTTTATATTTAGTAAAATATTTTATTTCCATTGTTAGCCATCTAATTTTTTTACTTGAGCAAAGTATAATCATCGAATCCATGGCAGCGATCTAATCGCTTTAGGAAAGAAAATAATGATAAAAAAATGTCAATAAGATATTTAAGAATATTTTTCTGGTATAGCATCCTTACTCTATGTGTTTGATTTATAAATCCAAAGTAAACACCATTTAGCTTTCACTACATCCATGGTTTTCTAGATTATCCAAAATTAATACTTTTATTTCACTGAAAAGAAATATCCTTTAATTGAGTTTATAATAGAGTTTGGTGTGTACGTTTAACGTTCACATATGTTTCAAGTTTGCAGGCAATATGTACTGAAGGTATCACTAAGACAACAGACGAAGAAAGTTGAACAATGCTTGTAGCATCTATAAAATTACGAAATATATTAACTTATCGAGAATTACATCTTCAATGACCAATTACGGTTTTTATAATATAATTTTAATTGCTAATTTTAAATGTAAACGGCATTTATTAACACAAATACTTACTTTTGTTACGTTTATGTCATTATAAGAAATACGTACTTCATTTTATTTTCGTTGAATGTAAACGTGTATTTGTTCTAAAAATCATAGCCTCTTAAACGTGATTTTGCACGAACTGAAATAAATTTATTCATACATAGTTGATGTTGTTTTAGGAAACGTTCAGTAACGTACAAACAAGAAATTGCTGTATCTAACGTATCTGGTAATTCTACTATTATTGCATTTTTCGTTTAATCCGTTTGCACAATTACAAGACTGTTGAACGTTACATTCTCTGAAATTCAATTTCATACATAAATAAGGCCGTTAATAAAAAACTACATTNTAGAATTAAAAAACACATTTAATTTGAAAGTGTATTTGTGTATCAAACAAACCAATCTTTCGATTCTAGTTTCATATAAGTAGTACTCCTGTAAACAGCTGCGTAATTATGCTTTCATGCTGCTTACAGTACCAGCATCGATTCTGTCATATCCAAACGAAGCGTAGCGCGAAATTTCGTTTCGCTTAAAACACAAATTTTCGTTCACTTACCAAGCTACGAAAAATTAAATTCGCTACGTCTTTCAGGCGAAGCCTGAAAGACGTAATAGCGAATTTAATTTTTCGTAGCTTGGTAAGTGAACGAAAATTTGCGTTTTAAGCGAAACGAAATTTCGCGCTACGCTTCGTTTGGATATGACAGAATCGATGCTGGTACTTTACGTCAACACATCTGAAGAGTAAATTCAAAGCAAACACGTGTAATATTCCCAAACACATAAAATACACAATACCATGGAAATGTCTTTTACGCTCGGAAAGTAAATCTGCGAACAATGTAAGACTATTCAATCCGTATACCTTTGTACATTTCATTTGTAGGACTTTTCCGGAAATTTTGTATGCGTGCAGACTGTTATNAAAAGGAGTGCATTGCCATGGTCGTATTCCTAAACAAATTTCGTGCGTCATACTCGACATTACGGTTGTCATGCACCCCAATGAAGCGTATCGACGACGTTCCCGTTTATTTCCGGATTCTTGCTCGCGGTGTTGGCAGACTCTGGCCTACTGTTTCTATTACGAAACGGTCCATGTGCGTGTGACAGAAATAGGGGACGCCAGTGACGCTAGGCATTAAACTGAAGTTAAGTTTTTACACAGGCCTTTCGGAAGAAACTGTTGAGGCTTACAACTTACTCTAGTAAACGTCAAATACCTAGGTATATATAAAGCAAACATAATAACATAATGTCACAGAGTTAGTCTTGTTAAAGTAAGGTATGTAATAGCGTATTTCTATAGACTCTAATTAATTTTTTATTATTATTGGTGTCGTGTAGTCATTTTAGTGATCTATAAGTTTTAAAATATATACTAATGATCTACACCGTTCATAGAATAGTGTATCCACTGAGGCGAGATTTTGACCGTCATCACTCAATATTCTAAATTATATCACACATAAATGTAACTCAATTCTATATGATATGACATGAGGAAAAAAAATAAGCTAAATTTGTGTGAGAAATACAAAGCTCATTTCAAGGCTACTTAGCTGGATGAGTGTGGCATCTATTCAGTAAAATTTAAGGATTTTCTGCGAGTAGTAAAAGGAAATTCCAAAGAGTCACATTTGTTCAAGAGTTTGCAATAGGATTTCTAGTCTATTGACATTATTATCAATTATATACACATACTTTTAACTCCAACTGTTGTTGGTTGTATTCGGTAGTACTTTAGAGTCTGTGCATTAATGGCAATTGCTACTGCAATCTTGGATCATTTACCAGTGATGCTTTTAGTGTAATAAAGCTTTTTTTTTACGGGTTCCCTTATTTGGACTGCATTGACTGTGGATTTTAACATTCATATGCTTTCACTCCCTCTACAATTTCCATGCCTTACCATTTGAGTTTCCTATCTTTCGTCTTCGTCACTCTGGGTTCCTTCACTATCGGTCTCGTCTCCAGATTCTGTTTCAAGCACTGCTGTCCTGTTTCCATGTACAGTACCTGGTTGTTGTGACTTCTGTGAACCCGTAAAAAAAAACGAACTGTGTCTAAATATCCAGGGAAACAGTTGTCTGTGTACAAAATTAGTACACCGTTTGAAAATAATCAGTCCGTTTAAGAAAAAACACTATTCTGCACCAAGTAGGCCCTACAAGCAAAATCAGTGGTTAGAGGAATGTTAGTCGGAAATTCCTCAACATTAAAGATGCTATTCTGTAGTTGAGAGCTGTCGTTCAGGCAGAAGGAAGCTCAAATAAACCACCAGTAATCACGTAAAATAATGTTAGTTGTTAGAAATTAAACATTAAATGTCATTAGACATTATTGAGCGGTAATATGTTTGCTAGTTCACATTTATTAAATTAGTTAGATTATTGTTTGTATAATATAATGTAAGACATTATANATATTTTGGGAATTGATTATCTACCTTCAGTTTTAAAGATGAAGTAAAGAATAGTTTATAGTTATTTTTGAAAGCACCTTGTTTTGAGCTAATCTCTAAACTCAGAGGAAATCTTGTGACTACACATTGAGTTTTATATCTACATATTATTAAAACCTCATTTGAAAGGATTAAAATATGTAACTACTATTATTGCTGGCGAGGTACAATGGTGCAAGTGTACAATAGAGTATCAAAGTGCACATTTATGTCACAAAAGTATAAAACTTGCTAATTACATCTACATTTTTCAGTTGCTGTATATTTGTCTTCGGCACTGGTCAATTCATTTTGAATTTGTAATGTTTAATTCATTAAACTTAAACGCACATTGTTGCGTGTTAGTGATGAAATAGAATTTAACGATTAAAGTGCTTCATTAGAACACATTTGAAGTTCTTATTTGCTGATCGCAGCTTCATAGAATCATATATCTAAACACTAAGCGTGGTGAAATTAGTGTAAATCAATGGCACTCTCATTTACCCCGTAGTCGACCTAAAGGTCTCTTACATGATTGCTGCGGTGCAAGTGCCCACTTCATTTGGGAAGAATGGATAAAAAACATATGGATGTTCTGTAACTAGTTTTCCTCTATTTATTTCAGTCTGCAGCCACTTGATTATATCTAAGAAATAACAGATAAACTTAACACTTTTTGTTCTGATCAATTACTCGGATTGCTTTAATTAATTTTCTTCTCCACAACTGGCTTATAGCACAACTACTGTATGATTTGGGAAAAGCTATGCATTTCCGGGTACATATATTAATAACGTTCCAAAAATTATAGATAAACAATTATTACCCCATGTGTTAGGTTCCACAGTAGAACAAGTACAGTGACTCTATGTTGTCCTAATGGACCCTGTAAATGAAGTGATACCAGCATTTATTAATATATCTAGTCACCCATTATCAAATACCAATTCAAAGACGATAACATCAACTTTATTGTATTATATATTATCTGGAATATATCAACTTTTAATTAATTATTTATAGGAATTTAAGAACTGAATAAATAACATATTGTTTCGTGAAAAAAAAGTATAATATAAAAAAGTGTAAGATATTACCGAATTCAAATTCAACAAGAAACAGGTCCAGGAATACTTTACTTGTCATTTTTATTACCCTACACATTTAGAACTATCTCATCTTTCGACAATTATTTTAGACGTTGGCATACATGTAAAACAATTTATTTTATATGAGCTAAAACAGTACCACTTTCAATTTCATCTGTTTCTAGTTCATGGCATTTTATTTACACTTACCTTCTACAATATNCATATATCCATACATTTTTCCAAACTTTAAAGCATGGATATTATGTGCAGGATGATAATACATTCCCACCAACAGTATTCAGGAGCTTGTACAATTCTGAGTCGAAAGTTTGAGAATATATTCTTGCCTTTGAATTGTTTTTACTTAGTGAAGTTCGGAGTTCAATTCCCAAATGTTTTTGAAAATATGCTGTCTGAAATGAAATGTTATCAAGTGACGTATGATAACCTTGTTTANTTTAAAAAGGTTTTGGGCCAAGAGATTAGCAAATTGTATGGTCACTTTATGTTAAAAGAACGAGTCGGATGCAAAAAATTAACTGCACTTTTTACACTCAGAAGTCCACAAAAAACTGATTCATAAAGCCTGTGATCACGAGTTTTTTCAATGAATGTGTCTATACTTAATACAGTGAGACCCACGATGACCTAGCCACCTTAATAACTTTGTTATTACGAGGGATAGGACGAAATCATGTTATACAAAATTTGAATAATGATGAAGGTTTTATTAGAAATTTTGTTCGTTAAATAAATTGCACTTCCCCGGGTGAAATCAAATTACGCTTTTCAAATGGGAAAGTATAGTTTTTGTTTTATCATGTTAGCCAACCTACTTGGGATAGTGGTTAGCACAGCGTGCCCTGGAACGAGAGGTTGCGGGTTCGAATCCCGCATAAGGCATGGATGTCTGTGCTGTCTTGTGTGTGTGTGTTGTTCATAGAATTAAGTTCACCTTCATTAATCACAATGAACGTTTTCACCGTCTCTAATGACCCATTGTGCGTCGACGGGACGTAAAACACATCATCATCATCATTCTCTCATGTTAAAGAAAATTGTATTCTCTTTCAAACGATTCCGAACGGTCCATACTTTGTGTAAAAACAGAGGACTTTTTATTTACATGTGTAGTGATAGTGTTAGTGCTGAAATTCTAACACTTCCACTGTATTAGGGTAACTAGTTGTACAGTACTTTTCTTAACTAACATATGCTATTTTTTATATTATTGTAAAAATAATTTCTTGTTCTGTATACAAAATGTAAAAATTGAGGCTTGGAAAGGGAAATGCATATCANNTACAGTACCAACATCGATTCTGTCATATCCAAACGAAGCGTAGCGCGAAATTTCGTTTCGCTTAAAACGCAAATTTTCGTTCACTTACCAAGCTACGAAAAATTAAATTCGCTATTACGTCTTTCAGGCTTCGCCTGGAAGACGTAATATCGAATTTAATTTTTCGTAGCTTGGTAAGTGAACGAAAATTTGCGTTTTAAGCGAAACGAAATTTCGCGCTACGCTTCGTTTGGATATGACAGAATCGATGCTGGTACTGTATCATTTGAGAAACGTTGATTTTTCTGAATTTCCGAATATAATTGGAACACCCTGTTTCTGTTGTAGTGAGTCTTTTAACTAATTTATAACTAACTTTAGCAGTTTTGTATATTTTATTTATTCAGATTTCTTTTCTAATACGTAAAAAAGATAAGTAGCATTTGAAGATATAGTCTGTCCATCTGTCTGCCTGTACAACTATGCCGCAATTTAAAATATTTGGTCGAATTTGCTTAGGTGAACTTTTATGACTGTCAATTGCGGTTACAATTATAATATGCACGTTCCTTCTATAAGATTAGCTTGGAAAATTAACCCGCAAGCACTTTAAATACAATAATAATGCCTTGGGGTTTGTGATGGTGCTAATCTCATAAAAATATCAATCACCGATTTATATTCTGAAGCTGGAAATGCAGAGTATCTTCATTTAACATAAATTCCATCCCCCTTCGCATCCTAAATTGCAATGTTATGTGAATACATCAACAATAGAACCAAAGAGATTTCCGAGTCACTGATATAAAATTAGGGATTTCAACTTGCCTGTTCAATCCCAATATTGAAATGCCATTAAGATTCATTGGCAACATTCATTTGTATGTTTCCGAGGTGACTGCTTTCAATTTGCATAATTTGAACCTCAGGCACGAGTTACACGCTGATTCAAGCTGAGGCAAAGGATAATTGCAAAAAGCAAAAACATTACAAAATTTTAAAGTTTATATAATGTGAAATTACTCTTTTTAGAGGTCATAATATAATCGTTAAAGAAAATATTAGGTACTGAAAAAAATGCACCCCGAAAGAAATCAATCGGAAATTTTGTGTACACCACTACGGAATGCACTTTACCAATTTGTTTTCAACTTTTTGTACGAAAAAAGTATAATAATTATTCATGTACCATGCTGACGTTATTTCTTTTCAGTATTGCCATATAAAAAATAACACTGGGTCTAGAACTTAGGGCTCAGTTGTTGTTCAATTTGTTGTGCACTTCCCCTACATTACATACTGGTTGTTATTCCAATAAAGTCTATAATGTCGTTATATGCTAATGGGTTACAACATAATACAGATAAAATAAAATGTAACTTTTAAACTATAAAACTTTTAATAGCTCATTTGGGTAATGAAAACCTTGCTCAACAGTTTGGAAATTGTTCTAATTTATTTTTTAGTAGATACAATATTATTATTGTAACATATAAGCAACACATTTATATACAAATAGGAATAAAAGGTTTCGAGCTGCAAAGTTTCTCTTGTTTACTACGGGAAACACCAAATTGAACTCTCCTTTGGGTCTAACAATGAATTAACGTTTTCTTTCATAACTTTTTGGTGACTTAAAATCTTATTATTTTTCAGTTCTATTTGGTTGTATTGTATTATTCAACAGAAATTAGCAGCTAATGGTATGTATGCACAGCATATGCAAGAATATGGTTACACTGATATTCCTACTAACAATGGATTAAATAACCGCCAGTGAACTGTGGAGTAGGAAAGTATGCCAAGAAAAACGAAAATAAAATATTCATCCTCAAATAGAAGCAGTTATGTGGAAAGCAATTTTATACAGTTCTCTGTGCAAGAGTAAAACCAAAAGGAATAATACCTGTATGTACTTAGTGGGAATTAATTTTCTTCTACCAAATTTCAAGTTTTGTTTTGTGATTCCTCCAGAGAATCTAAACTCGTTCAGGAATGTACTTAAACTAATAGCTAAACATACAGTTGTCGCTACACCTTAATTACAATTTTGCTACAGTAATTAGGTAAAATAATGACAAGAATACCTACTTCATTCACCCCTTATTTACAGTACATTTTATACGCCAATCAAAAGCTTGTACGCCGGATTCAATTTCAATCAGAGTATACGTTTATATAATTTTTAAAACATCTATAAACCATAATTAGGAAACCCATTATTAAGAATATTTTAAACGAAAAGGAAAAGTGGAAACAGGTCATTCAGTGCTTCATTTTTTAATAATCTCTTTAAAGATATGCTATATGGATGCTGAAAACTCCTAAAGAATTCCATGTGAGGCTGAGAAAAATGTATCATAGATATCGTAAACTGCCCAGAGAACTCGCCTTACCAACAAATGCAACAGTGATGACTAACAGGCGACAAATCAAATTAATTACATAGTTTAAGCTAAAATAAAATTGATGCTATCCGATTCAAGAGTCATTATATTATTTCATACCATCTGCTTAGTACAAAATATCATTGGTAATCTTCATTTACTATAAGAGCAGGTTTTACTTTATTTTTGGGTATTACATATACAGGGTGTTCGGAAATTCCCCTTACAAAATGATATGGTATGTTCCTTGATTGAAATGGAGTGGAAAATTTATTTTCCAAAAATTCCGCAGACCA
>KZ881293.1:3829-13908 GCA_003456935.1 Machilis hrabei
CCCACTTAGAGTACCCGATCTTACCCCATGCTCAAAAGTTAGGAAATCAAGGCATAAATAGGCAACTACAAAAGCTATTCACGATGGCTTAGTACGAAATGAATGTACATTAAACATGCTATATACCGAATAATAAACATTTTAGAAAACAATAAAGATGCTCATGTATGGGTATGTTGAAAACTAACAAACATTAGAAAGAAACATTAGATCTAAGGTCATGAAACATATCGTCAAAACGATAAACCAATGCGAATTAGTCAAAGAATTCAGCTGGTAAGCACTTATAGGTTGACATTAGAATTGGTCACACCACTAGGATATACGCGTATATTATGAAGCAGTACTACTAATATTGGTTTTTGCCAAGTGTCTTTCAAACTGTCATCATTATGCCTCTTGTCAGAAAGTTGATTTTTAGTTAGCTCCACCTATTGTACTATATGATGATGTGGTAAAATACGTCGTACATANTTGGTTTTAAGTAAAAGTGTGCAAAAGTATTAATTTTACTGTGAGGTTAATGGGTTTGAATTCAGATGCATTTGTGCGTACTATAAGTATTCCTGCTATCGTTTGATATTATTTGCACTTCAAGTTAACAACAATTTTGTTAATCAATTCGCTCTTATTGTTTTTAATATCAGCATCGTCGGTTTGAAACCGTAAACATATATTCGGTTTGTAGNTCATTTCGATGTCTCGGTAAGTGTGTACCGTAAAAGATTAAGCTTTTGCTCAACATTTGTGCAACTATTCTTAATATGATTATGTATCATGTTTGCTCCGCTCCTTTTCATACTATAATTCTAACACCTTTTTTAAGTAAATTCTCATGAATGCTGGCTTAGTTTCACTATTACAATTTCCTCACACTGATGGAACACAGGACCTATGAAACCACATCCAGCCCATGCTAGTTATGTTTCCATGTCTTAGACCACTCGGCCGTCTCAGCCGGACAAAATCATGGCCTCGACTACCACTATCTAATTTGCTGCCAGCTTGAACTCGGTCTCTAAGACTTGTTACTGAAAGCCTATAGGCCTAGGATTGTTCTAGTACAAGATTCAATATTACGTAGAAATTAGACCTTTACAGTATACCAGGTGTTCATTTGAAAAGTTCCTACTTAATATCTGAAGAAAATACGTAAGATTGTCAATTAGGAAAAAACACGTCCATTTTTTAATTAAGGGGGAACATTAAAAAGTGTAATAAGAAAATTGATGAGTTAGGGCCTTATCTTAGCGACCATAAACTTTCCTTTCCACTACTTTCTCTATGGGGTAGTTTTTTAAAGTACTTTTTAGCAGTTTCTACTCTAGCTAGACCTATGCCTGAAAAAAACGGCCTGTACTAGGTTTCTTTGACTGAGTTTTATAGCTCCTTTTCCAACATCTTTACGGTTACCCCAGTAGTCCACGGCAGTGGGTTGGCACTGTGAGCTGTCTGGGTATTTACCTATACCTTGCTTCGTCATTTTTTATTAGACAAGTCACCGCGTAAGTACATAGTTCTTACACATTCCCCTCAAGACATTGGGTTGTGCTGCAAGTGCTATCCTAAGTCTTCTTCAAGGCGACTGGCCTGTTCCGGTCTTCTTCGCACCGGCTACTGTTACTGTTGGTATATTTCTTTGGTTTGTACATTTATCCGTTTCTTCGTGTTACGTGGTCGTAAGTTGTACGTCGGGCTCTTGTGCGTCCGGTCTTCCTCCTCTGCGTTCATTTTTAACTCGGCGCAATCTGCGTCGGGTCGTTGGTGCAGTGTTTCCACCTCCTCCCGCGCGTGAAATAGTTTTAGTTCTGAGACATGCACTCTCCGGGGCAGTACCTCTTTGTTTGCCTCCCGTTAAAGGGTGTACGTATCCTGCCATTGGTCCAAGTTACGGTAAAGGCTTTGAAACCTAACAGTGAATTTCGAAATTACGGCTTTCGTATTGTCAGATAAGATGTGATTTCATTTTACCACGAGATCGCTTTTTTGAAACTCGCAGTTCCTCCTCCGCTTGTCGTAGATTTCTTCTGTTTACATTGGCTTCTGAACTTGTGGTCCATCGCATCTGTTAGCAAGTCTGCATTCAGCGTCTGCCGGTCATGATATTCGACTTCGAAATTCTTCGGGTCAGGGACATTAGTTTCGTGCTCCGGCGATGTCGGTTCTAAAGTGTATGTCAACGGTCCACGTAGTCGTCTCCCGGACAATAATTCGGCGGTGCGTATCCTGTGGTACTGCTGGAGGTTTTATTAAGACAATAATTATTTAGACTAAGGTATTTATCCCAGGAATGGTGATTATCCTGTACATAAATTCTTAATTTGTTTTTAGGTCACGATTTCGTCTTTCAATTGGGTTCGCACTGGCATGCCACGGTGTGATAAATTTTAAATGTACATTCCAAAGTTCGTATAAGCGTCGCATCTGGTGGCCATGATGAGCTAAGGTGACAAATGGTTTGGTGCACCAAACAGCGAAAATACATGTATCTCTAATTTGTCAACTATCTCAGTGGCCTTGGCTTTGCGTAACGGTACAATGATAAACCATTGCGTACAAATATCCACGATGGCCAATATGTGGTGATGACCACGCTGGGTTCGCGGTACTCCCCATCAGATCCAGAATTAACTGCATCCAGGGCTCCGTATTATTATGGTGTTGTAAGAGTCCAGCTTTACTTCTATACTCTGGCTTCGCTAACTGACACCGTTCACAAGATTTGACGTAGTGCACAGTGTCTCGAACCATGCCTTCGCATGTCACATTGTCCTTGAGGTAGCGTAACGAGTCGAATATGCCAGGATGGGACTGGGTGTCTATGTCGTGAGCGAAATATAGTACTTGCGGTATTAAAGAGTTGGGAGTCACGGGTAGCCAGTCTAGGCACCCACACTTGGTCGATAATAGCTCTCGGTGGATCGATTTGCTGTACATTATGTTCGTTAAATATTGCAGTACTTGGTCAGTGGACAGGCGATATTTCGCTTCGTGCTTTAAAATTTTTTTACTGTGGTCTTATCAGACGGTAATTCTTAGGTTTCTAAATACCAAATAATTGGCAATAAGGCTGCATCTTCACGCTGGGCTTTTGCTAGAGATCCAGGCTTTAACGTGCTCCAGCTAAGTAAAGTAGGTCCTGGTTTAGTGCCAACAAGGCAAACCTGGTAGGCTGGGACATCAAATCTTGTCTCGTTGTCCACCACTACGTCACTACTCGTTCCATCTCCTTTTACCCGCGAAAATCAATCTGCCAGCTGATTATGTGCGCCAGGCACGCGAGTCACTGAAAACTCGAAATCTGTTAAGAAAATTGCCCACCGTTGAATCATGGAGTTGATTGATTTAATTTTATGCAGATATTGCAGAGCAGCACTATCGGTGTATACGTTAAATTGGCATCCCTCTAGTTATATCCTAAACTTCTCGATTCCTTTCACCACTGCCAGTAATTCCATCTGCATGATCGCATAATGTTGTTGATATCGTTTGAAAACTTTACTGCTGAATCCAATAATTCTTGGGTTTGCCATCTCCCCCTGGAATAGCACGCTTGCCATCCGGTCTTGGAGGCGTCGTATGCGATATTAAACGTGGTGTCATATGATGGTTTCAGTAATATTTTATCTTCACTCAGTACCTGCTGTACAGTGGGAAATGCTTGTTTAGCTTCAGCGGTCCACACAAACTTCTTGCCACGTGGGTTAATAACTTCGTGTAGCGGCTTCAATAAGTCGCTAGCGAATGGGATAAACTCGCGGAGACAACTTACTATTCCGATAAATCTGTCAAGTTGTTTGCCGTTACCTGGCCTTGGAAATTCTTTCACCTTCTGGACTTGTGCTCGAGTCACCCGATTCCCAGCTGCAGAGATGCGTATACCTAAGTAGATCACCTCGGATTTCAGAAATCAACACTTTCTAGGGTACTCCTAACTCCAGCGTTTTCTAATTTGGTTAAGATCTCGTCTACAGAGTTCAAGTGCTCCTCCACTGATGCATTAAAAATTATATTATCGTCCAGATACAGGTAGCAGTCGATCACAATGTGTTGTCTCCTTATCGTTTTCAAACAATGTTGGAATGTGCTGGGTGCTCCGCACAACCCAAAGGACATCCGTTTGTACTCAAACAGTCGAAACTCTGTGAGAAATGCGGCCTTTTGTTGATTTTTTTCTTCCACCTCGATCTGGTGATACGCTAATTTCAGGTCTTCAAAACTAAGGTTCATAAATACTTGCTTTCTTCGTAGTTCTATGTTTACTTTTGGCACTCACGGTGCTTTTGCATTACAGGTTATACCCTTTCGTGAGTTGCTTATCATAAAAAAAAAAAAAAGGTCTAGGTTCGTGAAGATNGTATTGTTGGATAATTTAGCCCAGATGTCTTTCAGATTAGGTAAGAGGTACGTCAAAATGTTCACGCTCTTCTCATTTAATCAGCGTGAGTCCAGGCAGAGTCTGAGTGTACCACCTTTTTACTTTACGAGTACGGTGGTTGATGCCCACGGTGACTGACTCCTGGTGATAATTCGTAATTGTAAGAGCCGATCGACTTCTTCACGCAAAGCCGTTCGATAATGTATCGGGGTAGGTCTTAACCTTTGTCTTATGGGTGGAGCGTTACCCATATTGATATAATGGTGAAATCCTGAAATATGACCTAACTTCTTTTCGAATAACTTATCAGGCTGTTTAATAATGGGTACTATACGAGGATCTAAGGTCAGATTTTCATTGCGACTATTTCCGCTTCTTCCAGCGTCACTATAGATTATCGGCGTTTTCCCTTTGTTCCTCAGCTTGTACGTCACTAAGTTCGGTGTTTACTTCCGTTTCTTGCGAATTTTTCTTATAGGGCAGGACTTCATCTTCCTTCCCATAAGCACCAGTAGCATCGTTGACTGGAATAATCGCCGAAATTTCGCGTTGCAAAGGCTTCCTTTTCCTAGAAGCTTCGTATTTATGTATACCTACTATACTTTTCAGGACATTTCCCCTTTTATTTATTTTTGCTTTCCTAGCGATTTATTATTATCGTCTGTCGTTGACGTTTGCGGCTTTGGAGCTTGGTCAGTCGTTTCTGCCGACATAGTTGCCATACTCTGCCTATCGATAAGTAAGATTTCGGTGCGTTGCGGCGATGTACTTCTGGCTTTTCTGGATTCGCAATTCTAGAAGTAGATTCTTCATCACTTTTGCTGATATTGTTTCTTCATTCTTTTCTCGTGGTGTCGCTACTGACCGGATAACTAAACAAGGCCCTTCTTTATCCAGTTGTACTTCTGGTATACATTTTTTCTCCTCCTCTATTTCTGTTTTCGACATGATTTCCAGTTGCATATCTGTCGGTGTCTGACTTGGGAATTCGAACCATACATCCTCTACTTGACAAACGTGTTGTCCCGTTCTAAACTCTAAGATTACGTTGTAATCTTATAAAAATGTCTGTCATAACAACACATCTATCGGCAACACGGAGTTAAAAACAAATTTTTTGGCATAACAATATCTTTTAGCACATTTTAATTTGATATAGGAATAGCCTACTGTGTGACGGGTGTCTGTGGCACTTTTGAATTGAATTGGTTCGGGTTCAATTTTATTCGTGGGTACTAACGTGTCTTTCACTACATTAATATCGGAGCCACTGTCTAAATGACATTCCACTGGGTTTTTCATTTACTAAAGCTTGAAATTTACATTTGTTGGCATAACCCTCTCGATGAATAGAGAGACATTTCACTTTGTGTATCCAATCACAGATACACGATGTTTCAGTGGCGAGAGGTATTGCATCATCGTTCACCCCGCTCTCTCCCTCGAGGTTTACTACTTTTTTTTTTATTGTTGTCTGTCTGGTTACGTAGGGATTCTGGGATGTTTGTCTACCTTCCCCTCGATTGTTACTTCCAATGGAATCCGCTTTAGGTACGTTCTTCGTCGAATACGGTACATCATTGCGTTGGTTATGTCGCATGTTACCTTCATCTACTGGGTGAGTTGGAAAATACGTTCCCTGTCTTGCGTCTTGGGATCGATAATATCGGCTATTATAGTAGTTTTTACCCTTTGGATAACCTGCATATCTATATTGCCTAGTGTTTGCATTAAATGGTTGCTTTGTCATTGTCGTAGGTCTCCATTCATACTTCCCATGGCACTGTCTCTCGTGGTTACCATGGCATCGCTCAGGTGTCTGGTTGGCTCTACTTGGCTCATAACCTGATCTATCATACGCGCAGCAACAAGTGTTTGTACCTGGCCAGTGACTTTGTCGATGTGATCTCCATTCATTCATCCATCCATCGCCATGGTTACATCCTCTTGTGGGTCTCATGCACTCTTTTCGCATACACATTGTTGTTACATTATCGCATTCACACTGAGTGTTTACTTTATCCTCGTTATATCTACTGGACTTGTTTTCTTTACATGTGCAAAAGGTTCTTAGAGTTTTTTTTTTTTCGTTTTTTCCCCTCATATGAGTGATTTGTGTCTGGCATGGTATTTTGCTTTGCTGATACTCTGATTGTGTGTACCTGCGGTCTACGAGGGTCATTTTTCTCTAG
The DNA here is from genome assembly GCA_003456935.1 of Machilis hrabei. Lineage (NCBI taxonomy): Eukaryota > Metazoa > Arthropoda > Insecta > Archaeognatha > Machilidae > Machilis > Machilis hrabei. The sequence continues at coordinate 10,400 of KZ881293.1, forward strand.
ATTTTGTCTATGGGGTAGCTTTCCCCGATTATACCACTGTGAGCCTTGGTTCCTACTCTCTCGGTTTCTAGTGATAGGGTAATCAGTATTGTGGTGATGTCGTGTTGGTCTACCATAATTCTCATAATTACCAGAACGTCTTATCCGTGTTCTACTTCGGGTTTATTCGTGTATCGGTTGCTTCTCGTCATGTGATTGCGTTCCGTTACGTTTCTATTGTAGGGCTGGTAAGCTGGTAAACTATCGTCATTCCGGACTTGGTTTTGCTGTAAATACGGTAGATTAACGTCATTCCGGCCGTGGTTGCCAGCATTCAATGTTTTTCCCCTGAACTCGGTCTGTGGGCCATCCTTGATCTTAAACGTCTTTATGTCACATTGTACTCGTTGAAATAAATCACCTATACTCCTAGTTTTTTGAGTGACTTTCTGCACTGCTTTCCATAAGTTTCTAGCGCACCCTTCTACCAGCAATAGGCAGAGTTCTTCCTTAGGTAACAGCCTTCTTAACATCAAATTGCGTCCTTGCATTCTACTGGTGAATTCGACGAAGGTTTCGTCCCTACGCTGTTCGTCTGCATATAAGTATCGCTTGGTATATGTCTCTTAATGTTTAAAACATTTCAGGAACTGATCCTCAAACTCGTTGTAATTCTGGAGCTCACTGCATACCGCTTCATACAGATTAGAGCCTTGCCTCGAAATAAAGGTTCTAATTTAGATACATTGGGGGTCACGTCTAGGGTGACGAAATTTCGTCTCACCTTATCGATCCATATGACTGGGTCTACGGATTTGCCCAGATCGACTCATCAACGCATCATCTTGGCAAGTGAATTTAATACTCAGGTCCCTGAATTCCCGTATCGTACCTTCGATTTGCTCAGCGTAGCCCTGCACCACGCTCTCCAGTTGCTTATTATTTTGTTGTTACTCTCCCAGGTCTTCCTGGACCATGGACGATTTTTGTTCGCCGTAGTTGACCCGGTTGAATATTTCGTTAAATTTTGGGGTCCATTCCGTGAGTTGTTCTTGTATATGAGCATACTGTTGTGTACTCTTGGTGGACACTGTGCATATCTGATTTCTGAGCTCATTTATAAATCCTGTATGCTGTTCTGATTGCTTAAAAAGCTGAGTCTCATCTTAAGCTACCTTATTGAATAGTAGTCTCAACTGCAGATATTTTGTCGAACATTTGATTCGTAACGTCAGACATGTGCTTCTGAACGTCAGATACTCTATGTAACATTTGCTTCTGAACTGTAGATACGTTAGTTAACAATTGTGTCTCAACTTTAGATACTTTATTTAACATTTGATTCTTAACCTCGGACACTTGATTCTGAACGTCAGATGCTTTGTCTAACATTTGAATCTGAACGTCATATACTTTATCTAACATTTGGTTCTGAAAGTCAGATACTTGATTCTGAACGTCAGATACTTTATCTAACATTTGCTTCTGAACGGCAGATACTTTGCTTACCACTGTTTGCTGACCTGCTACATTTGTGCCCTTAAATCGTCCCTGAGGTTTTTTATTTCGTGTAGGGTACACATGAGCTCGTTTCCTGGCTGTGTTTGTCGCGTGGTTCTAATTCCACATCCCTTACTAGTTGTCATACTCTTGGATTCACTTGGTGGTACGTGCCTGGGTTTTTTATGTTTACTCGTACGTCCTGTCTCCTCAGACACATTATCTTTCTGGTCAGTACTTTCTTTTGTTTCCTCTTCTCCCTTCTCCCTTCTCTTCAATTGCTAATTCATTTTGCAATATCACCTTTTCTACTGCCATTTTCCCTCCATTACCTCATTTATATCTGTATTCGATTCAATGTATTTATTCTTTATTTTCTATGGGTCTTTTGTCTCTATTTTTGTATCTTTTATCTTCAGCGACGATTCTATAATATCGCTTTTCTACTTGTTTTCACGGTGAATACAATTCCCTCTATTGTGCGTCATGTAGTTCGGATGCCTCACTGTTGGTCGCCACTTGTATATAGAGTAGCTCTACCTAGGATACGAGTATATGCTGCCCCCCCTCTCGGGGAAGAGAGGACTATAGCTGGTTTTGGCTAGACTCTTGAATCATGTTAATTTACATAGCTATTTACAGTTTGGGTTGCGTCTGCCAAAAGGGTTGTCTAACTTCAAGAAAACTTAACGAGGAAAATATCTACGGGCAAAAAGCAAATTGTAAATCAAAAGCAATGAAAAATCAACATAAAACAGACAAAACTTAAAAATTATCCTGACAATATATATATATATATACAGGGTGTCTGGGAAAATGGCGCATAAACTCATAAAGGAACGAAATAATGTGGAAAAATATGTAGAAAACNNGATGTGTCAAAATGTTGCCTGATGCTCCATTTATGCGTAAAATTCAAATAAGGATGGAGATATATGACAACGTCGCATTAACAACAAATGTCATCGACCCTGTAATGTATAAAGAACTGTAAACACTGCATAGAGTTGCGGTGGTGTAGAGGTAACGCGTCTTCCCTTTAATGAAAATTGGACGTTGGGTTGGGCTGGTTCGAGCCCCGGTCATACCTTGTCCTTTTTTTTTTATTTTCTAAATCGATAAGTCACTGTTTAAATGTGTGTATTGCATAACAGTATTACGAAAAGGTAAATTTTGTAAGCACACATTTTAAAGAAGATAAATCAGTAGCTTCACATATGAATGTTGTAGTGAAATACCGCATCACACAAATTNCATCGTCGACCGGAATTATGAATTCATATAAAAGTGCAGCTCGATTGTCAATCAGCGGGTGGATGAGTGACTGGTGCAAGCATAAATGCAAGACATACATTAAATTAAATAAAACACCGTAACATGTAGAGAATCAAAGGAAAGGCTTGCGTACATTAATTATTTCATTTTAAAACCTGTACAACAGACAGAAAATATGCATTTTGAAACCTGTACAACAGACAGAAAATATGTTTTCGCAGTGTATTTAAACAAATACCAAATTTCCTTATTTTTTGTTAGACGTAAACGCCAAGGCATCATACGTGCAGTACCATACAATAGTATGGCATGGCCATATTGTTTTCAACTCCAGTATTGTGTAACATAAACGCTTCGAATGTAAATATAGTGATGTCACGTGCGTTTGTTGTACACCACGAGCTATAAATAAGGCAGATAACGTGTATTATCGGTCGAAAGCCGATAGCGGTTACTTACATCAATTAAAATAATGTACTCATTAAACGAATATTGTGATATGCACATGATGTTAGGTGAATGTGAAGGTAGTGCGAACGCAGCCGCGATAGAATATGCCACTAGATATCCTGCTCGGAATCATCCCGATGCCAACGTAATCAGGAGGCTAGATAAACGACTGAGGGAGACAGAAAACGTTGCTCCAACACCATCACCAAACAGAGGTCGTCCACGTACTACAAGGACACCTTTCGTTGAGGAAGCCATACTTCATGTGGTAATACATGAGCCTGAGACGAGTACACGTACGATTG